>JBBYHH010052716.1:0-15880 GCA_038382905.1 Daphne laureola
TATTGGGATGAACACAGTGTATATTAGGCTAGTTGAGGCGAGTCCTGGGCCGGTGGTGGGGCCCTTGACTAGTCTTGAGGTATGTCTAGTGGTATGCAGGTCCTTTACTTAAAGCTCTTCTGCATTATGTTATCGACATTGTTTCTGCTTCAGCTCAGTTTGTGGTCGTTACGACCAATTCAGTATTGATACGGCTTTGCCATGGGGGATGTACACCCCCTCGCTAGTACCATGTGACTTATGGGGCCCGACTGGTTAGGCTCCGGCCACCGGGCCATATTGTATTGGGTCGGTGAGTTAGACGCAACCACCACGACCATTCGGTATGATCGTTCTAACGTTTTCTGCAGGTTTCAACGTTTATTATTCACTAGATTTACCCTTGCCCTTACTGAGTACCTTTCGAGGACTCACCTCCTTATTGTATATCTTTTTCAGGAAATTATGCTCGGTAGCCCGCGGGATAGTCCGCGTGGCTAATATGTATTGAGTACCACCAGGTACATATTGTTATTCCTGATCTAGATTATTGTTTTGTGGGGGTAGTCCCGATCGGTCTATTGTTTCATATTGTTCTGGTTATGGATTTTGAAATCGACTAACAGGTTTTTCTTATGGTGCATGTAAGCGGTAACTTATTGGTGCTCGCTGTGAGCAAAGTGAGTATTCTGGCTTAAGTTTAATATGGCTCTGTAGGATTAGTATGTATGCATATAGATCAGATAAATGTATAATTGTATGGTGGAACTCCGCACCCAATGAAGTGGTGGTAGTTCCTTTTTGATGTGTAAGTTTAAATTATATTTATGATGCGCGATATTCTCTAAAACCACTAACGTGTCTCCGGGTGCAGGTTTAGGCAATAAGTAAACGGAACGCCTTAAAACCTGAAATAACGAGTTAGAAACATAAGATTAAGATTTTTTTTTAAAATGGGCGGGTTTTCAGGACCGCAACTTATGACGAACTCCGCTTCGGCGTCACCAGCCGCCTCATGGTATCGCTTTTGCACAATTTCTGACAAGTAGCTCGGAGGGGTGGTGACAAAATATGTTTATAAAGTACACATGAAAATAACATTATTTGTTAGACCATTATCTTCTTTGTTCTCCACTTCTTCATTTGTTATGTTTTTTTCCTTCTAGACAATGTTCCTCTTTTATTGTTGTTCTACCTTAAATAATGTAGGCTCTGTTTAATTTTATACAATAACTTTTTTGAAATTTTCAGAAAAGTAAAAAAAAAAGAGAAAAACATATTTAGTTAGTTTTCGTTTTCATTCTTCATAAAAACAAACTTACGATTCTAGTAAAGTTTAGAAAACTATCATTTATGTGTTCCAATACTCCATTGTTTCTTTGTAGGTGAGTTTCCGGGATCCCTTAACTAGCGATTTCGAGGCCTCTTATTCAGAGAAGCTCTTGGTGTTGGCAGGTCATTGGCTGGCCCGAAATATTTTTGAAAGTAGTCCAAAAGCTCTTAGACTTGGTGGGCCTCGCTTTCGGCGCGTTAGTCCCCTATGTATCATATCCAATGGGTCAAAAATAGTATTTATAGCTTGAACTTAAATAGAAATTAGTTGAAAAATGATTTTATTTTTAATTAGGTTGAAATAATAGTTTGTCTTAATATAAGTGGTAGATATTAAAATGGTGATTATTTTGTTTTAAATTGATTGATTAAGAATTGTATGTGTTTTTCTCAATTTCACCTTTTAGTATAACATAAATAGAGTAAAAATTTTCAGGGTATTCTAGTGACTTTGATGATTAAAAAATCATTCTAAAAAATGAGAGATTTTCTTTTTATAAAAAAATTCAAAAACAAAAATGAGAATCATTTATGGATGAAGTCGTGATTATTTAGTTACTTTATTTTATTAAACTTCATTAATTCACATGTTGGACCAATAAATATAACTTTATAAATAATAGGGTGCTTTTGGTACAAGTTTGAAAGCTTGAGTTTGAGCTGTAATTGTCTATTTTAACTCATGGACTAACTCACACCAATAGGCAAAGTTGAGGGACTAATCTATACTGAGTTAAAGTTGAGAGACCAACTCCTACGAGTTGACAAAGTAGAGAGACTACACATGCAATTAGGCCTTAGTTTTATTGCATCTTTAGGAGCTTGTTTAGTTGCTAGAAAGAATTAATATCCTATACAATATATGGTGGAAAAATTCAACCTATAAATTCAACTTCTTGTGATGAGATCAATCACATGTATCATAAAAAGTTTGAATGATTATGTTGTAAGCATCTAGATCTCTTTCTCTGAGTGTCAAACATACAAATCAAATTGGTGATCAGATGAGGTCCAATTGGCAGAGGCTACACAAGCTCGCCTGGTTGGGTATTGTCGTTGGCCAGTCAGGCTTGGTGCGGCTCCAGGGGGATCGACTTCAGACTTCCGGCGTGGGGCGCTCCGTTAGGCGGGAATTCTGGCACTTTATCAGTGCCATCGTCGGTGGTCCTGTGGGAGTTCACGGGTCTAGAGTTTGGCCCCTGTCTCACTTTGATTGGGCTCGTTCCTTGGAGGTTGGCTTCTCTGGCGAGCCTCCGCTCTGTCGTGGTGGTTGCGGTGTTGGGGGACTCCCGGTCCGCGGGCGTGCCATGACAGCATGTCCGTTACTCTGTGAGAGGGTCAATTTTGGCTTAGTTGACAGTCCGTTAGCTAAGATTTTGTGAACCCTCTATTATTTCGACGTAGGTTTGTTCTGGTGTTTGTTTTGTTTGTTTTTTTGTTTTTTTGTTGCTTGTTGCACTTTCCTATTGTTGCATGCGTGGGTGTGTTACTGTAGTTACTACTATTACTGAGGCTAGTGCCCACTATAGTGCGCCGATATCATTCAACTTTTGGGCAATTAGGAATACTCGGAGCGAGATACAAAATCTTTTTACTGTCATAATGATCATGACTATCGTCATGAGATCGCTTAGCCTTTTAAGATCAATTTGTGGGAGTCTAGCCTTAATGGTTCTAACTTTCCATTATACTACTACCTATGTGGTTCTATGTATTATCGCAAATTTGCAATGTTGCTTTTATTCTTCGTATCCAATAATGAACAGGGGCCGCGGCCGATTCAAAAATCGAAAAGAAAAATGTCTCTAAACTCTTTTAGTTTTACAGTTTTAACAGTTTTACTAATGAACGTAGATGGCTTCATCCTCTTTGCACTCTCTGACAGTGATATCCATGACTTTCCCAGCACTAGAGTCTAATACTTCACAGCATTCCCTTCTTGGTGCCCATAACTGAAACACATTAAGATTAACAATGTTAGCCTAAAAGTTATCACCACTAATGTTAAGATTGATGTGTGATGTTTCAGCCCTACCTGTTTGGAGGTGAGCTCCATTTTCTGGCTGAAAACTCTGATCTTTTCAAGTTTCTTCGGTGAAGTCGCATCGAATGTGCAATTCTCATACGTTTTCTTGTAAACTGTGGTGACTCCATCCCTACCAGAAGAAATAGTTTCCAGAAAGAAAACTGACGGCCTTTGGCATGGATCTTCAGGGACTGGTTTAGTATGTATGGTATAAGATTCTGGAGGGTCCTCATGCTTCCATGGCTGGAACGTTTCTTGAGCTGGAAGTATATCCGACAACCATAAGTGTTTACTGTGTACCTGAATTGCATAGCCCCATGATACCTGAATCGTCCACGAGAAGAAGTGATCGTAGCAGACTGCTAACTGCAGAATTCTCTCATTATCAACGTCTTTTGCTTGGATTAAATGTTCAAGAGCCTGAGTTCTGGTCATGTTGGGGAAGATTGGGTCTAGGTGATCTAAATGATGCATTGACACTAACGGTGACAAAGGGTGCGCTGCCAGCAAACCAAACGCACTACCCCTCACATCAAACTGCACATCAAAGATCAGATCTTTAATCAGATAACCACAAAGATCGAATCTTTCATCAGAAGTTGATTAGTATTGATAAGCATTTGACATATATACCTCATGGAATCCTGGCTCACGGGTTAATCCAACTCCAAGGTCTGCCAAGCAATAAGACACCCTGGACTCACTTCCGTAGAGAGCTTGGTACCTATCTAAGCAAGAATCAAAAACCTTAGCCAAAGCTTTAGCCAAGGGATAACTGATAGCGAAACCTGCTCCAGTGAAAGCTGTTCCGAATCCGAAAAACTTATTCTGTTCCTGTATCTCCGACTGAGCCCCTATGTAGAACCAACGCCTGTGATCGTATTTTGCAAGTGTCTGGACTAAGTTCTCGGGGAAGAAGATGGTGTCATCCTCTCCGAACACAAACCACCGGACATCAGAATGGTTGAGAGCAAGCGTATCCAGGATCACACGTGCAATGCGGATCGCTTGTCGTGGACCTCCACGGTAAGTGTACCGGTAGCCAGAGGTGTCAGCAGAAGCACACAGTGAGGAAAGAGAGGAATTACCCCCATTTGAGTTCTTGCCAGCCTGTGGAAGGCTGTCGAAGAAGATGCAGCCTCGCATTTGCTGAGGCTTCCACCAGAGCTTGATGTACTCTTTCCGATGCGACCATGATTTATTGCTCGCTGCAATGCCGAAGACCAAGTGCTGAAGCGTGGTTGAAGAGTGCACAGATTCTGACTCTTTGGAGTAGTATGCAAGTAAAGGCTTGGAGTTGTTAACCAGAAAGATGGAAACAACAAGGTAAAGGACGAAAATGGTGAAGGAGGCCAAAGCAAACTTGAGCATGAGGGAGAGGGAAAAGGGAGTTTTGGAGACCTGCTGCATCTTTGCTGCTGATGCCTGTAGTTTCTGAATCTTAAAGACAGTATTTGAGGGGCTAGATAGCGTGATTGAATATTTCGCCACAAGTGGAAGAAAAGTGAACTAACACATGGTCGGTTGACGCCTTCAAAAACAGCAACCAAACAGGCCATCTAATTAATAATGCAACTTCCTTGAAACTGTTGAGATTCATTTGACCACTGAATTCACTCAAACTCACTCAAAGCATGAAATACTTTACAGAATAGATCTGGCACCTAGTAACGCAGAAACGGTAATGGTGACTGATAATCAGGAACTTTGGCTTCGAGATCACCTTAACTGAGTAGACAGCCTTCAACTTTCTCAACCTGTTCAAGCTGCAATAACTTCCACCATTTTTTCAAAAAAAAAAAAAAACAGAATATAGTTTCATAACTCTAAATCAGTGGAGTTTTGCAGAGGATAATGCATGGTCTTTAGAGACCAAAGGTGGTACCTGTGCGTTTCCAGCGTGATATCCGCCTGTAACCCACAGATATGCAAAACTTGTCACAAACAACTAAATAGATCCAAACATCACACTCATATTCACAGGTAAAAGGACTGATTATCCTATCTTTACAGTTGCAGTAACAGAATGTAATCATGGTAAACAAATGTAATCATATCTAACTCGGATACCAAGGGACTAGTATGTAGTATATACACTTTAGGCCATCAACCCGAGAGAGTAGGAAAAGATCTCAATTGGTGTGCGAAATATTGAAGGCATAGTCCATGCCATAAACTTCCTGTCATCCTATACTGGCATGAAATCAGTAGTCTTCTGGTTACAAAATCCAAAAATTCTAAGCCCATCTCCATAAGTTCTTCTGTAGAACGACTATCTATGAGTTCACTCTGTAGCCTGAAACAACAATCAGTTAAATGAACGAATAATCAGCTTAGCTAGGAAATGGTGGGAGGGGAAGACACGAAACCAAATCAGACAGAATAACACACATACTTGAACAACTACTTTCAAAAGTCAACTGAACGACTAAAATCCATTAGTTCCAAGTTCTTAATACCTGTGACTCCATTATCCAAGCAAACAACATTTATAAACTAGATAAACGAAAGAGAAACCTTCAACTTAAGCAAAGTACACATATTCTAGTTTCTACTAACAATTGGACTCTATTAATTAGTCATTTAACAGAAACGATGAAACAAACCATTTTAGTTTCTTTTTGTGGGCTTCTACAGAAGCCTGAGGATGCAAGAAAATACCTGCAACATCTCATGGGATGAGAAGTAACTGGTCAAGGTCCAGGCTAGTCTTGCACACTTACAATCAGAAATTGAAAGCAGTCGCTCCAGCTTGAGGATCAGGTATGCATGGCAATCAGTTCGTTGGGTCCGCACCATCTCATGTTAATGACAAATGACTCATTGTCTACGGGCAACACATCACAGCAGCCACGACGAGGAGCATTTATCTAGGACAAGGAAAACATCGAAGCCCAAAGTGTCACGCGGGACAGTCTTCAAAAACGAATGAAGGGAAAAATGAAAAATTTATGATGGTGAAGACGGAAAAGCATCATTCTGCCATATCTATCATGTGCTAACCTGGTCGATTTCAAGCTCTAGCTTCTCTGATAAGACTCTTATCATTTTCAAAATTTTCACTTCATCAGCTCGACGACACTTTCCATCTATGTGCTTAGTGTAGTTGCTCAACACTCCATTTTCTCCAGAAACAGCACTTTCCAAGAAGAACACCACAGGTCTTTCACATGGATCTCGAGGATAATCCCTCGTGTTGAATATAAAACGCGTTTCAGCACCCCTACCTCTTCTCCATGAGGAAAAGGTTTTCTGCATCGATAAGAGATCAGGAAGGAGTTTGTTGCCTTCATAAACTTCAACAGCATAACCCCATGCCACAGAAATGGTCAACGAATTTGAGCGGTCATAACAGACTGTATGCTGCAACATCCTGGCCGAATCAACATTAACAGCTTCAAAGAATTGCTCAAGAGCTTGAGTCTTGTTCATGTGAGGGAAGATTGGCTCTATAGCGTCCATATGATGCAGAGACACCAAAGGTGATAAAGGATGGGAGGCTAGCATGCCATATATATTACCCCTCATATCAAGCTGCAGATCATGTAGAGAAACCAAAATTCACTATTGTATCAAAATTTCAATCACCCATCTCAAGAGCTTAAATTCCAAATAATTATAAAAAGTCTGGACATCCTACAACAGCCAGATATACAGTAAGCTAATTGCCAGTAGTATCAGCTAAACTATCGAGATGACAGAATTCAAGCAACTGCAACCTCCTAAAATCATTGAAGATCTCCTATTAAACTAATCAAAAACCGTACATCAACTTTAAAAACGATCAGCAATCGGATGATGGCTAGCTTAAAATTGAACAGAGAAGATTCGGGCACCTGATGAAAGCCAGGCTCGTGAGTCAAACCAACACCGAGCTCCGCCAGGCACGACCAGATCATGGAATCACTACCATACAAGTGGCCGTATCTCATCAAACAAGAGTCCAAAACCTTGGCAAGAGCTTTAGCCAAAGAGGAACTTATGGCGAACCCTCCGCCGCCAAAAGCCATGTCGAAAGAGTACTTTGCATTCTGGCCGTAACTCTCAGAATTGCTCCCCACGTAAAACCACTTATCGTGATCGTACTTGGAAAGCACTTTCACCAGATTGTCCACCACGAAAACTGTATCATCATCACCGAAGACGAACCACCGGATTCCCGTCTCATTCCGATCGACGGCCTCCTTGACGACGCGGGCAACGCGCACGGCCGACCTCAGACCGCCCTTGAATGTGTAAGGGAACCGAGAGGTGTCGGCGGAGATGACAGCCGGAGGGAGTGTGGGATCGGAGGAGGCGGCGGGCGCGTCCAGGAACGCGATGGCGCGTGTGTTATGCGGGGTATACCAAAGGCGAATATAAGGTCCGCGGGTGGCGAAGGAAGCGGAAGAAGATGCGATGGAGATGAGGAGGTTGTGGCGGCGCGTGGCGGACGCGACGGGCGAGGGGGGGACTGCGAGAAGCGGCGCGTGAGGTTGATGAAAGATGAGAAAGACAGAGAGGAGTATGGAAAGGATGAGGAGGAGATCTTTGAAGCGGAAAGGGTTGAGAAGAAGAGACTTGAGCAGCTTCGCCATTTCAGATTGTTGAGGATCGCTTCTGGGCTTCTTTTTCCGATTCAGCGGCATTATTAAGAAGAAGCAGTTCTGTTCCCTATTCGCAGAAACGGATTAAACAATTTTCCCACTTGACTGCTCTCCACTACTCTTTAGTCGAGTCTCCCACCTTAATTACCTCACAACAAGCTGTACAAATCACCGAGATTAATGAATTGAATTGTACTACTAGTATTTACTGTAACTGGAGTAACAAATTTAGAGTGCCTGTGAAATTCTTTCGCTATGACACAGAATGAAGCGACAAGGACCATGATGCTTTATTACTGGACGGTGAAAAGGGCATTATTACTCCAATCATCATCAAGTTAATTTTGTCTGTAAAATGTTGAAAAAAATATATCTTTTTTATGGTAAATCATCAGTTGTAGGTTAATTAGTACACTTCACAAAAAAAAAAAGAATGAAATTAATCCTTTTCTTTTCTTTCTACGTTTCCCTGACATGTCTAACAACAATTTTTTCAAATAATTATCGCATTTTGAAAAAACTTTACAAATAGGCTACAACAAATTGAGACAATCACCGTTCTTATAGGAAGGGCACAAATGCAGCGAGGAGACGACAAACTGGCAAATAATCCTACTTACTCATCATCCAAGCAAAAAAGCTAACATTTTTCACCCTTTTTAAAATTTAATGGAGTATCTTTCAAGGATTCCTAGTTCCCAGGTCGAACATTTACCTCAATTACTCCAAACCCTCCCCCATATTATTGATCAGATCTGCATCGTTTATCCTACTACTCATACACATGGGATACCAACAAGAGCCACCACCAGAAGTGAAGTCAGTCAATTTGGTTTGGTTCATCCCTCTCATTCCATTCCATCCCGATTTCCATGTTCTCAAGTTGATTTCTTTATTGCGACGTAGAGACCTGAAATGATGGCTACACCAGCAACCGCAACTCCTAGAGACGCCAGAACCGTCCTGACCTGTAATCCCGGCTTTTTAGTAGGGATTTCCATGAGATCCTTCACTGATATTGGCTGCTCCCAGTACTTCTTGATCCCTTGCATGTGCCCCTTCCCAACAACCGCAACAACTGAACTGTTTTCTCTAGCAACTCTCAGCAACGAGGATGACATGTATCTGCATGTTTGTAATTCATCCGCTTAACTATAAAACAGCTGTTCACAGAAGATGATTATTGATCTGAATTCATAGCAGACATGTTAAGAAGGAAACTAACTGATCTCTTTCATGGACAAGTGTTTCCATTAGTGTGGGGAACTCCTTGCTCATTTCTTGTATCACCAGGGTCAGCATATCAACATCACCCATCTCCTTCAGCTGTTGTAACAATACAGCAATGAAATTCCATAATTAAAACCTGGAAAAGATACCAAACGGATAAAAAGGGGGGAAAATCACATAATATCAATGAGACTAGAGATTAAGGCTACCATTTTGTTAAGATCTTCAGCACTTGGCAGAAAGACTGCTTGAAACAACATGGAATACAGTAGCTTCACCTTGTGCCAGAGCGGCATCTTCACCCATGTCCGCCGTAATGTAACCTACTTCATCCAACAAAAACTTAGCATAACTAGTTAACATGACCAAAATAGCGGCTGGATTGTGTAATAGGTAAATAAACCTATTGCAGGCACTGATTACTCCCAAAAGAAAGAAAAGGAAAGGAAAGGAGCAAAAGGAAAAGGAAAAAGAAACAGAAAAAAGCACTGCCTCACAGCAGTTCCCAATCCCGTGACAATGGCAGAACTAGCAGAGCAACGGCTAACTAAATGGTGGAAAACACCTTCATAAAGCTTCCACTGAAAAGATCCATTTTTTTTTCTTCAGTGACCACTCCAGCTAAACTAAATCCATCTTAATACTAACAAGTCCTGGCAGATGATCTCTTTCAGAAAAGCATGTTAGTAACAAGACAGAGAAAAGGTAAAATCTTGTTCCCTCCTTGAAAGAGCCAGATACTTCACTCGATTCATACATCAAACGGCTCACTGCTGCAACTGACATAGTATTTCATATATTTGCAAGATTGACTTGCAGTGTGCAGAGTAACAGTTACTTTTCACTATATAGAAAAGCGCAGGTATATATATATATCTTATGAGTAAAAGGCAATATATATATCACCTGTACAGGACGATCCCCAAGAATAACCTTTCCTCCATACTTCATAGCTTCTTGAAACGCCACACGAAATTCAGAACCGGGGAAAACCTCAAGCTTATGAGCAACCTATTTGGGTAACAGCAAATAACTTAGCATGGTCAGCTAAACAATTTCACCTAGCAAAAATAGAACTGAATGACTTCCTGACATGTTTAGGAGCATACCTTGGCCAGAAACCAACTGTATAGTATTCCAAACAAGTTATGCTTGTTCTTGTACATTTCTACCATTTCCCTCAATGTAGGTACCTGATAAAATTAGCATCATTAAATTGAATTACAAATCTTTTATTTTTGAGTGCTTTCCTTGTTCTCTTATTTTGACTAACAGAGGAACGGTGAAATAAAAGAGAGAACTACTTGATGTTTTCATGATGACCAAGATCAATTATCTTTCCAACACTTTCTACACCCTTTGCCCAAAAGTTTTCCATTGGTATTCAGAGACAGAAAACCAATGGAGTCAATCAAACACTGTTCTGAGTAACATTCTCTCAACCATTTGTTCCTACACTATACAAAAGATTGAAATTTGGAATGAAGTAAAAATGAAGCATGAACGGCCCCTTAAACTGCAAAACCACAAATATGTTAGCCCTCATTTCTCATTTCCATTATAGTCAATGAAAATTGCACGAGGCCGCGAAAGTTGAAATCTACTCTTTAGTTTGACTGGCAAAACTTCAAATACATGTTGCACTATTTATTCATAAACTACTACTATAATTCATGCTGCACTTCACTCCATAATATAACTTATAATTAAAGGAGTATATTGCAATCATCCATTGTTGGCTAGGCACTTCCTACTTGATCCCTTGCCCCTTGGCCTAAAGCCAGCATCACGAGCAACCATTCTTACATCCATATAAATGACTAGGATGCACTGGCTGGTGAAGCCATGGAGGTCTAGGCCCAATCATTAAAGACCCAATCAAGACTTGCCTAGTTTAAGTGTTCAAGTCTTCCACGCAAATAATATGGCATCAAAGGTTGGAACGTTTAAATCAGTTAAGGGATTGAGTAAAACGTTGCCTCAAAGCTAACGATGAAACATGTAATCTGTACTTTGATGACTTAGCTACTAAGTATGACACATAAATTGCAGCCAAGTGGTCTTTCGGTTAACCCAGATCAAAATAAGAAGCAGAAGGCTAACATGCCACTTCCTGATAGTTTCATGCTTGTAGCCTAGCGACTGAAGTATTATTGTATATTTAGTTTTATGGACCAACAGTACAGTTATGCAACCTTTCCAAATTTCTGAAAAGTGAAAACGAAACAAGAGGAAACAGAATACGTAGTGTAAACAAACAAGGCTAAGTTTACTGTATATCCTTAATCAGAGGGACTCACCAATTCAACATGAATCAGTTTGCATTAATTGCTTTGATAGCAGTGTCAAGCCCACAATGCATTTCACGTCATCAATTGTAAATAGCAAGCAAATGCTGGAAAGATTTGTTTTTTATGAATTAGAGTTTATACTGGAAAGGACTTTAGATGATTTTAGCTAGTGCAGTTTAACTTAGAAACTGACTACGGCATAAAATCAATACAAGGGAAAGGAGGTAAGGTCGACAATCACAGAAGTTGGGGGAGTGGAAGAAGCACATTTCACATACCCAAAAGTAACAATTTCTAGACCACCTATTGGAGTTCAGGTCGGGGAAACAAAGACGTACTAAGACAGATGAGATTTCCGAATTCACAACACCAGCAGGCAAAATGTGACATGCCACACGGACCTGGGGAAGGTGTATCAAAAAATAATCTAGAATTTCTGTAACATCAAGACCCATGATGCATCATGTACTGTGGATATAAACTATAAATACAGAGTGCAAGGCTTAATGTGAAAACCATGAATAATAGTAAATGAATCATTTTAATTGCCAAATAAGCTCATCAAAGGATGACCAAGGAAGCGCACCTTCAAATTTTGTGGAGTTAGAACAGCCACTCTACTGGAGCATAGTTCCAGGAAAACGGCCTGTGAGCAGGAATGAATGCACATATCAGATGTGAATCAGGAAGCCACATATACAATCTCAGTAAGTCAACAGAATGGAAAAGCTGAAGATCAAAAAGCGGGCAGCTGTATTGCTTATCAACTCGTGCGTTATGATGAGTTAAGAGAGTTTCTAAGGGGAAGAAGCACCTGCGGTTTCAAGAAACTGATTACAGCCGCAACTTCTTCGCATGATTCCTGTATCCAGACAAGTATGTCACAACCAATTGATAAACTGTAAAATTTTCCACTAACACCTCAACAAACAACCAAACAAAAGGTCTCACAAACCTGGGACACATGAGCGGTCCCAACTATGTAAACATCGCAAATGCCACCCTCCGCCCGAGATTCGCACGTGAGAACCATCACGCTCCGTGCGAGCTCCTCAGATAGCTCGGCCTTGGTCCTTTCAGGAGAACCAGAACCCTCAAGTGCTGGCACGAAATCGTTTCCATCGTCGTTCTGCGTATCGTGCTCCACCCTGACAATACTCTCACTCAAAGAATCGGCCAACGATGGTCCAGGATTCTCGACGTGCACGAAGTCCTCGGTCGGCGGCGGCGGAGCCCTCTCAGCCGGATCCATGTCCATGAATGGTTGAATCGGAGTGGACCGGCGACCTGCGGCGGCGCTGCAGAATGAAGGGGGTTCGATGGGTGTAATTACTGACAATAGAGTGATCAAGGTACGGGGTTGTTTGTTGGGGTGATTGAGCAGAGGGAATCTGGTTGAACCAAGTAGCTTGAAGGAGTGGGTCGAAAGGAAAGGACGAGTCAGGCGGTTCATAAACGCGGTTCCAAATTCCAATCCCAGATTCGGTCTCTTAACGCGAACAAGGTAAGAAGAAAAAAAAAATGTGGATTACTTAATTTCTTCTTTCCACTCTTTCTTCAATTTTCACTTCAACATTTTTTATTTTTAAGAGGGGAAGATTTACTTTATTAATGAATAACTATTATAAAATAAGTTGTAAATGACGAAAGAGCCAAACACATAGAGAATGCACAAACACACTAGCTGAGTAGGGATAAAATAACTATATAAGTCGAAAGACTACACAAGACCATAATCATTGAAATCAGATTTGTCCGTAATGATCTCTAAAGATTAAGCAAATTCATGACGACAGTCATAATCACTATGGCGGATAGAAGATAGAAGATCACACCTCCAGTACTCGTGCATGCCTAATCTGGACGAAATAGTACCGGTACATCATAGTGAGTTAAAGAGAACATCAACCGCAATAGCAATGGTACACACAATCAACAACTAAGGCAACAACCAACATGATAATGCAAAAACAAAGAATGGCGAAAAAAAACCTAGGCATAACCGGAGGGTCTTGGAATGAAGAAAACTAGAAGAAACAAGAGAAAAAACTAAGAAAATAAATAACAAAGCCCTCCCAATTAAGATAGATAGACAACAAGCCATCAAAGCTCCTTGTCGAGTTCGAGTCAATTTCTGCAACACCAGGACCGGTCAAGGAGAACCACCACCTAGACCGTCCCCAACATGAGAAGTCATTCTCCCAGGCAGGACGAGTTGCCGCTCAATCCTGTCGTTAACATAAAAAACATCCTCCTCCCAAACACCACTTCATCTGCCTCAATACCACAAACACACACCGCATTCACCTCCACGGTGGGTCTTTCTAGATAGAACCCAAGGCCGAGAGAGAGTCAAGCAAAGGAGTATCCACCAAATTCCCCAACCACCTAGACCCCAGAGTCAATCGTCGAAACACCAAGCGTCTAGGAGGCCTCCTTCCTGCTAGAGCTAGTCCTAGGGAGAGCCAAGACCATCGTAACCAAAGAAACCAAAATCGGGCTTGCCAAGCATCCACCGAAATAGTACCGGCACAACTCGAAGCCGCTGCCAAATGAAGAACAACAAACCGATGATTGAGTAGGAAGATTCGACGGACTGCAGCGGAGGCCTGATGCGAGACTTCCCGACGCATATCCAGCGAACCAAGGAGCCTAGTGCTAGAGGAGAGCAGCGCCCGCGAAATCCACCGGAGCACAACGTCAGCGACGCTCAGATAGCCCATGAGAAGAGAATCGAGGGTCGAACAGGCGAAAAGTGGAGAAACGCCAAGCTAAGTGCTAGGAGTAGCATCGACTCGGCCTACCAGCACCGCGAGCAACGAGGGAGAGAGAGATTGGATGAGGATCGCCGGAGGCGCCGTTGGCCGGAAAGACAGCAAGGGTGCAACGGCTGCAAACCCTAACAGAGCCCTACATTGGCGGTCATGTGACATGCTACTAGGCGATTATGTGGACATTTATTGTATATTTTTTAGATTTAATATTTAATTTCACCTTAAAATTTATCACAATTTAAATGAAATTAAAATATTAACCCTACAAAAATGTATAATCAATGTTCACGTAATCACCTAATGACACGCCGTATAAACGTCAACCAAGATAATTTAACATTCAGTGACAAATTTACATATTTAATAAAATATTAGTAACCTTTTCGCAAAATGAATTTCAGTGAAAAATTTAGATATTTTATGAAGTTTAGTGACAAAATTATCTCATTTCTCAAACTTATTTCTAGGAGTAGGGTGTTTTGAGAAATGAAAAATGGCAGAAGGAAGAGGCTCAGCTTTTCTTGTGATTGAAGCAACGGTTTGTGCAGGAGAGACGCAATTGTAAACTTTGAAATATTTTAGGAATTCCAATTTTCCTAGAATAATTTCTAAAACTAAATAATTAACGAAGAATGAAAAGAATAATAGAAAGAAATAAAGGTAAATTTAGCAGCATCGTCAGGTCAGCAATGGTTTGGAAGAATTAATGAATGAATTACTTATTAGAATCTTCTACTCCATATTTCAAAACAAACGCATTCTCAAACATCCTACTAGATCTAGGTGGACCGTGGACGTCAAAAGTCACACAATTATGATAAGTACTACACATTTCTCCCTCAATTTTATGTCGGAGCAGACGAGTCATCAAATTTAATCCATAGGGAGTTTACACAACTCTTCCATGGCTTCGGTATCCATGAAACAGTAGACTACATATAAATCTCGTATCTTCCAAATACCATAAACTACAAACATCTAGTTCCTTTGCTTCCTTGCTCTGGAAGTGATAGTGCTAATTTCACAGATTTTCAGAAATAATATAAGTTACTCCCGCAGAAACTAAAACCTAACAGTAGGAGCAGAACATGGCCATGGTGGTTATGAGGAGACCGAAACGGAGCTGCAGCAAGAATGAAGAAACACAGAGGCGGTAACAAAGCTGAAAACAAATCAACACCTTTACCAGTGAGAGTGTTTTGTCAGGCGCACCCGAAGAAGAGTTCCAGCGACGGAGAGCTGAACACATTCGCAGCACTTCTTTCTAGGCTGATGGGCGAGATGTGAAGCTGGTACCTAATGAATCTCTGAAACCAACAGGGAAACGGAATCAGACCTGCGATGCTGTAAAAATGCGAAAACGGAAATAAAATTCAAATGGACTGAATCAATTTAGTTGAAATGGCAAGGCTTACATACAGCTAACTGTGAAATAATTTCCAGATTTGTGTCAATATGCCAATCTGGTTCTAGCTGCCGAACAAAAGAAGTCCGCCCATTCTCCGTGCTACAAAACAGAACCTGCATCACAAAAAGGAAACAAACAACATTTGATTAACAGTAACAATGACAACAAATAAAGGAGTAGCATTGTTAGGGGAAATCAGAGCCTAAGGAGAGTCTGGAGATGGACAGACCGGCAAGCATTGAGAGAGAGAGAGA
>JBBYHH010052827.1:0-15877 GCA_038382905.1 Daphne laureola
AAGAAAAATGGAGATGTTCTTTAGAAAATCTCAACATTTAACTTCACTTAAAAATAACCATCACAACACTTACCAATATAATTTCTCTTGTTGTTTCCTTGATGAAACTTGAACACAACTTCCTCCTAAGCTCCTTGAAGATTTCGGTTTTGCTAAGAAAATAAGAGAGAGGAATTATTTCTCATGTATTAAACTTGGTTTCATGAAAAAACACTTGATGAAACAACTCACCAAGATCTCTCTTGAACACCTTGGACTTTCGGTTTTGAAAGGAGAGATTCTTGAAGTTTCTTGCTCCTTGAACTTACACCACTTGAAGATCTATGGATGGTGGAGAGGATGAAGCAAGGAAGAAGCAAGAAAGGAAGCAAACTTCACTTGGAAGAGGGAGTAGGAGCTGACGGTTTTCACTTGGGAGGGAGGGAGAATTTTTTGTTTACTTTGCTTTGTAAAGTGGAGTTGTAAGTATGAAATGGGATGGATGGTGAGAGGAATGAGGGAGGGCCGGGTTGTACAAGGAGAGAGAGGAGGGATAGTGTAGTTTAGGTTATTAAACTAATAGTAGGGTAGGGAACCATGATCCCCTTTTGAAGGGATTACACTTTATTATAATTAATGGTAAGATATGGAATTAATGAGCCTAAAAAGGCTATGAGTCATGCCATAAATTTCAGCTGGACAATAATTGAATTAATGCGCATTTTCGTCCAATTTTCCGTAACGACCATTTTATCCTCCGAAACCGCAAATTGTTGAAATATCCCGAATCTCTCGGAACATCTTAAAACACTTAAATATCATTGAATTGAGGTTAAATATGATCCCAGAATATGGAATTTCATTAATCACAGTGTAATTTATAGATAATTACAAAGTTACCGATAATTAAATTGAACAATCCAGAAAAATACATATCCAAAATAAATATGTCCGGAGTGACCGTAAAACGAAATGACCAAGTGTGGAAAAGTTGGAATATTTGGGTGAAAATGATAAAGGCCAAATACCTATTTAGTACCGTAAACTTTAACGAGTTGGGCAACTCAGGTCCTAGATTAAAAGTGGAGCATTCCGGGCCTCGTACTATTAATTTCTGGGCAAATAAGGGTCTCGACCCAGTCAACTCAGCATGTAGGATGTGCCAAGTTGACCGCATCGAGGCCCTTATTTACCCAGAAATTAATAGTACGAGGCCTGGAATGCTCACTTTTTAGTTCAGGCCCTGAGTTGCCCAACTCGTTAAAGTTCAGGGTACTAAATAGGTATTTGGCCTAAAAAGTAAGCTATCATTGCAATAGAAAACTTAATCACCCAGTCTGACAATCAATCAAACTGACAATGACGGGAAAATGCTTGTACACAGGAAATACTCATACCGCAATTTCTCATCAGAGCAGCAATGTAGGTTGTTTTACCACCAGGTGCAGCCCTGCAGCAGGTATGAACAATTAACCGGAATGAACTGTCTTTTAAACTAACCATTACGCATGCATGTCTAATTACTTTGCTAGCAATTCAAGCTTTGACACATGTAAGTCATTTTTTGTTCAGATAACATCAATGTCAATGGGGCAAAGGCTTCTGAATAGAAATAATCAACTATGCCCTATCAACAACTGGTCGAAGAAAAATCAAAATAATGCAATCCTTTGTAGCATCAAGCAATTAGATTATAACCTGGTTTTGCGATTCACTTTTAGTGCATTAATCGTGAAGGACTGGATCAAAAAGATCTGAATCGGGTAACTAATGCCTCTAGGTATGTCAACACTTATTGTAACATGTTTCCTATTGATGAAATGGAAAAGCCTGACTGCCTAGTAGAGAAGAATTTTAGTATAAGGTTTCACAATAGCTCTTTCTTACAAGCAGTGCAGTTGTAGTTAAGTCTCATACATCTACCAGTTTCTACATGCCAACTTGATGGTGCTCATATATAATGACTGTTAAAAATCCCAATATCCTTTCTCTCCTTCATTTGACAAAAAAAAAAATGCAAATGACGTATTCTCCTCCTTCCCTAAACTAAATTCATTTTTTATGTAGTGTGTAATGAAGGCAAGGACAGCAGAGCTTACGCCATATCAACTACCCGCTCCTTTTCCTGTGGTGCAAGAGCCATGACCGGCAAAAAAGAGCTTGAACTCTGGAGCTGTTAATGAGAGAGCCAGAAAATATGATTTCTAAACAAAAACTCTGTAACTACGACATCAACAGTGTGATCCAAGATAACCAACCATGTAAAATCCAGCCATATACTCGGGTGTGGCGCCAATTGGCACTTGGGAATCATAAACAACCAAGCCAACCTGAAAAGAAATTTTAAAAAATTCTATCACCCCTAAAACCTAAAATTATGACTTTAGACAACAACAACAACAACAACAACAACAACAGCAGCAGCAACAACAAAAATAACATCTACCACAGAAATCAAAGAAAAAAAACAATAGTATATATCTTTACTTTTGACCACTTGCTCAATGGTTCCAGGTTCACTCCTCTGTTTAAGAGAACATCAGCCAAATCCCGTCTACGAGTCTGGGATAAAACACAAGATCCAATTAATTTCACAAACATATAAATTACACAGCACCGTACATGAAATGAGAAAGTAAAATGACAAATGTACCTTCAAAGTGTTGGTTCTCAAACAGATAGGTCTATGCTTTTCAAACTCTTCAATGAGTTCCATCAGTTCAGCAACTGGAAACATCTGTTATGGATAGTCAAGATTTAGAGAAATTAGCACCAAAAAAAAAAAAATTAGACTTACAACTCTGAATCAAATTCTTCAAGATGAAAGAAAATCAGGCAACCAAAAAAATTCGTGTATTTTGTGCCAAGATGAAGAAAAGGTCGATCATTACCTCAATCAGAGTCCCAATTAAAAACTCATTATAGCCATAATATGAAGCCAAATCCAATTTGAGTTGCTCAACATAATCCTTCCTCGTATGAGTGCTTTCCTTGGGCCTCAGCCCCTTGAAATTTGAAAGCACCCGGACAACTGAAAATGAAAAATTGCATTAAAATGCGAAAAACATTACACAAGTTCTTTAACAACCAGGTGATTAAAAAATAGGAAGCTAATAAAATTGTACATACTGTCTTTTATCCTCCTTAGAAGGCCTGTAAGGTCAGGTGGACTCTGTGCCTCCGCCTCACGTTCCTGGATAATAAACAAAGAATTTAAGAACGCCAAAAAAAAATTCCATCTCAAACCAATTTCCATTTTACTCGAGTCAAATAGAACCTCTTGTGATGGCAATCTGAATTCATCTGGCTCATCTTGAATGTTCATCTTAAAGTCTTCCACTGCATCTTTCTCTTCCTGCTTCCTTTTCCTATCAATCTGAGCTGACTTCATCTCGATATCACCTGAGTCTGAATCCGAGTCTTCCTCTGCAGAATCAGAGGCTGAAGCAGAGCCCAAGTCCGAGCCTTCCTCTCCTAGTTTAAGAGAACATATTTTTCAGTTGAATGAGAAGGAACTCAAGAAAATAAGCGATTAAGATCCGTGTACCTTCATCGTCGCTTCCTCGCAGGAAGTCATCAGCCAGAGGATCATCATCCCCATCAGAAGAAAGCTCAGACTCATCTCCAGAACCAGACACTTCGTCGCCCCCAATAAATAGATCATGTCGCTCTTCAATGTCCTCACTTTGGTCATCAGAGTCATCCGAAACGTCTTTCGCCTTTGGCCGCTTTTCAGCTGGTAAAACATTCTTCTGCTTCTTCTTCACTGGAGAGTTCTTTAGTTTGGCGAGTTTGGCGCCCTTCTTTCCAGCCGCCATGAGAGATTCGATGAAGAAGGTAAAGAGGAGAAGATGAAGTTCCAAATTTCGAAGGTGAAGTTTATGTCTGTTTGGAAGAAGGGAGCTCAATTAGGGCTTTGCGCGAACAAAAACCCTAAACCCTGTAAAGCAGATTGTGGCATAATGCTTCACAAAGTATGCTTACTATCATCTGTTGAACAGATAAGCCCTTTCAGAAATATGACATTTGCTTAACGTATTTACAATAAGGGTAACTTGCAAATACCCCCTAGGTAACGGGAAACCTTTAGTTTGCCCCTCCGGAATTTGGAAACCTGCAAAAAAGCCCCTCTAATATGGTGAAAATTTTCAAACTACCCCTTTAATAGTCAATTTCATAAGTCGAATGTTACTTTTTTTGGATTAATGACTTAATTGAACTCTAACACTTTTAACCCTTATATTCTTATCCCTGAAACAATGGTTTTTTATGATTATACCCCTCATTTCTTGGCTGGTGCAACTGGACGATGGTGGAGGGTTGGGTAGGCCGCTCGAGCATGAAGGCCGAAACTTTAGAATGAGGGCATAATCATAATTAAAAAAAAAGTTGTTTTAGGGATAAGAATGTAACAATTAAGTCATTAATCCAAAAAAAATTAACAGTCAACATATAAAACTAACAGTCAAATGGGATAGTAAAGATTTTCACAATACTAAAGGGGTTTGTTTGCAGGTTTTCAAAAATCGAAGGGGTAAACTGAAGGTTTCCTCTAACCTGATGGGGTATTTGTAAGTTACCCTTACAATAATCTTGTTGTTGTATTTCTTTGGAAAAGTTTCTTAATTTAAATCTAGGTAGTCTGAGAAGAAAAAAAAAATACTATAAAATATATTACTATGATTATAGTTCTAAATCTTAAGAACATCTCTAATAGATTCCTAAAAAATTTCTCCAAAATGGGGAAGCATGCAAAAGTCATATTCTAAAAAAAAAATTACTCAAACTCCAACAATTTCCCTATTTTGAAGAATCATGCATTTATTACAACAATAAAGTATTCTATATCTTTGATTTATTACAACAATAAGTAGTATATTATTTAGAGAGAGGAGAGGGAGCAGGGATGAGAAATATTTAAACCAATGACAAGTAGTTTAGTGAGAGTTTAGAAAAAATAGATTTGGAGAGGCTCTCCAAAATTTGGAGAAAACTACAAATGTTGGGAAGACTCCCCATTTTTTTTTCCTCCCTTCCCCATTTTGGAGAATGAGATGGGGAAGCTGTTAGACCAAGAAAATGCTCAAAATTCTCCAAAAATGAGCATAACAAAAAAATGGAGAAGATGTTGGAGATGCTCTAATATTAAAGTTTTGAAGGAGTAAATGGCTTTGACCTAGAAAACTAGAATATGGAAATTCTTCTAAGCTAAAATTACTTTTTGATGAAATTCTTCTAAGTTGGGTTTGCCGATTGTTCTCCTCACGGTGTTCTGCGGCCATACCTTAGCCCTGGACGCGATGTCAAGCCGCCACGAGGCTGAAGTTCTTGTTCTCCTTTTATTTCGCACCTGACTATCGATGCGAGGGCGCGTTCCAACACGGCCCATATTTGGGGTTGTCGACGCCGCGATTTGTCGATGTTGAAGGGAGTTTATGATTGCTTGGACTCTCCTCCAAATTGCATTCACTTCCGGCCAGACGTGACTTTGCAAGGTCTGGGGTTTGGATGAAGGCTTTGTTGGTGTCACCGTTGTGTTCGCTATTTCGGAGGTTCCGTTTGGTTCTGTTGGTAATTGCATGGATCCGTTGCTTCGTGCTCCCACCTGAGGCTTTGTTTATTCTTCATGGTGTTTTGATCCGACCAAACCGCCTCCGGTGAAATTTGAGTTGTTCATCTCTGATGGTTTGTTTCTCTGTGATGTACTGGTGGTTTTTCCAGAAGAGGCGGGGCTGAATTTGGACTCGCCCTGTGTAGTGACATGAGGATAGAGTTCATGGGATGATTAGGCTGTAGGTCCGCCTAGTCATTTCCGGCTAGTATCATTTTAACCATTTCCGCACTTTTTATAAGTTTAGTACTTTTGTTTGTGTTTTCGAGCATTGTTGATGATGATTTTGTTATGTTGATGGACTTTTTAGGCATTACGGGATTTGGTTGGGATTAGTTTTTGCTCACTTGAAGGGTTGTCTGCTTTCTCACCTAGGAGTGCACCGTCATGATGAGTCGATACAAGATAGTTCATTTGGAGCATGTAGGGGTATCGAAAACGTGCCAACTTACTATGCTCAATCTGTCATGGCATATGTGGCCCCCAACCCTCATGTAGTTGGGTGGCGCGAAAGGGAGTTTTCTTAGTAGGGCTATACTATTTCTTTTCTACCTTAGTTTTATATTTTCAGTGGCTATATGGTTGGTTTGTGGTCTTCGTCGAGTCCCTTCTAACTCAGCTTGTTTTTTTTTATAGCTTGTTTTATTTTGTTTTAATAAAATAAGCCTTCACCGTTAAAAAACAAAAAAACTTGTTCCTATTACAGACGTCTCCCTCTAAACAATTGCTAAGATGTATTTACAATAGGGGTAATTGAATGGACAACTCAAACTCAGCTCAACTCGATCAAAAGCTCGTTCGTGACTTAAAATAGAGGTGAAAATTGGATAAGAGGCTCAAGCTCAGCTCAGACTCGACTCGATCAAAAGCTAGTTCGTGAGTCGTTTGTAAAGTTATCAAGTCAAACTTGAATAAATTTTAAAGTTCGATTCATATTTCAAGTCAGGCTTGAACACCGAGCTACTCGGCTCGACACGACTTTTTATTAACCTTTTTCATTGAAATATATGAACAGCTCGATCTCGATTGATTTAAAGTTTATTTATAGCTCATTCATATAATTTTGGCTTTGGGTGCAAAATCAACACTAAACTATGTCAAAAAGTGCAATTTAACTATCATCTTTTTCATTGGCTCAAATTTAATACTCAACTTAAATTCGAGGTGCAATTTGAATACTCAACTTTACCCGTTATCTTAATTATAAATTAACCCCTATACTTTAAATTTTGAACATCTAACACCCTAACTTTTATTTATTTATAAAACACCATCGTGTTCACTAGCCGAAAGCTAATCGGAGAAACAGTAGAGCTGATGGTTGTAGATGAGCCGGTGGTCAGCTTGGCCGACGGTGGGGATGCCTTATTGGAGTTCAATCGGGAACTATCTGTTCTAATTCTTCCTAAGATCCTCCCATGATCGTTCGTCAATCGGGTGATTGTAGTGTGGTGGGTGTTCTGTTTCAACAGCGTATTCGGTCAATCCAATCAATTGAACTAAGCATACGTTTAATCTTCTTCAACACCGCTTCGACTTGCATGAAGTTAGCCTGCAACGCCGCCACCGTGTCGATAGCTTGCGACTCAAAGAGCAGAGGCACGTCTTCTAGAGAGAGAACTGGAGCTAGAGATGAGTAATCTCTGAAGGGTTGTTTGGGAACGAGGATGAGAACGTAGCGCGCGGTGGGAAGGAGGTGGAAGCGTGGTGACGGTGCAGAGAAAAATAAGAAATGGCATCGGCAAGTAGAGAAATAGCTCTCAATCCAATGTCCTCCGCAGAATCAGTGGAGAAATTCAAATCTGCATTAGATCCACAATTTTTTGGCAATTAAGAGGTGCAACCAGAAAATATTTCTGACTGTAAGCATGCCTGTGTTCCAGATGTTTCTCGGTGGTGATTGTCGGATTCTAATTTGCCCCGCAAAGAAGAAGAGCTACCATCATCACCTGCCTAATGTGGTGGCGGAGAAACCATCTGCTGAGATGGAGAATGAGAGGAAATAGAAGGAACGGATCAGAGACAGTGTGATGGCGATGGTGGTGAAGTGAAGAAGATGGTTCTTTTATAAATAAATAAAAGTTAGGGTGTTAGATGTACAAAATTTAAAATATAGAGGTTAATTTATAATTAAGATAACATGTAAAGTTAAAATCAATAATGGAGTATTGAAATTGTACCTCGATTTTAAGTTGAGTATTAAATTTGGGCCGATGAAAATGATGGTAGTTAAATTGCACTTTTCGACATAGTTTAGTCTTGATTTTGCACCCGAAGCCTATAATTTTCAAGCTAACTTAAGAAAAAATTTAGGCTCGATCAAGTTTCCAAACCAAACATGAATAATCTAAAACTCGAATATCTCTGCTGGTTTTCAGCCTTAATTTCCAAGCACCCTGAGTCTTCACAAACAAGAAGAGATTTATCATCATCATGATCGTCTATCCTAGCATGCGCACAAGTATGAAACATAGCACCACTAACTTCTCCAACTAACTGGTTATTCAAACATTTTGTTAAATTTTAAAAAGTTTGATGTAGGGGTGTAAAAGAGACGAGCCGAGCCAGAACATCATTGGTTCAAACTCAAGATCGAGTTCGTGAAAGTCGGCTCGAGTTTGAGTTCGCTCAAATTGGGTTAGAAAAACACGGATCGAGCTCAACTCGTTTAATGTTCCAGCTCGGTTCGATAATTTGAGAGCTCGAAAAACTTAAATACCTAATTAATTAAAAAAAAAATAAGGACTAAGTTATAAATTATCCCAAAGCTATCATCTTCTTTGTGTTCATGGCTCATGAAGCTCGGCTTGTTTAACATGGTTCGATTGTTCAAGCTCGAACTGGCTCATGAATGGCTAGGTTCGTTTTACATTCCTAGTTCGAATTGGCTCGCGAGTTGGCTCGAGTCGAACCTTAAGGGTGTGTTTAGTTTAGAGAATTTTCTGAAAATTCTCAGAAAATTCTCTGAAAATATGAAATAAAATGAAAACGCGTTCACTTAACTATTTTCATTTTTATTTTCATATGAAGACGAAAAACAAATTGTAAAGGATTTTAAAAATAACATTTTGACATTTTCATCCAAAAACACGCGACGAACAAGTAAGGAGCGTCACAGTTTTAGGTATTCAAGACTCAAGAATGACCCAACCAACTGAGTTTGTATTACGAGAAACAAGCTATTAATACTAGTACAAAGTAGAGTCCTAAAGATTAACAAACACCACAACAAGCAAACCAGAAAACGAAAACCTTAGCTTAATAGAAACCTACTATAACTGATGTACTCTTGAAGACAAGTGTACTACTTAAACTTAAACACTTAAATCCTACATTCCTTCCCTTAAACTAGTTGCATTGAGCTGCTAGTTTACTTCATCAATCGATCCAACTCCAAGCATCTGCCTAAGCTTCAGAAAAACATCCACCTTTAAAGCTTTTGTCATCAAATCTGCCATCTGATTGTTACTGCAACAATAATCCAGATTTATGACACCTTCTTTTGTGAGGTTTCTCAAGAAATGGTACCTCGCATCTATATGCTTACTTCGCCCATGCATCACTGGATTTTTTGATAACTTAATGGTGGAGGAATTGTCACACATGATCTTCACACTGCCTGAAACTGGTGATCCAAGTTCTTCCATGATCCTTTTCACCCAAATAACTTGACAAGCACAAAGGGCTGCTGCCACAAACTCTTCCTCTGTATTAGATAAGGTCACAATAGGTTGTTTCTTGGAGCTCCATGAAACTACTCTAGAACTGAGCATGATTACATAACCACTTGTGGACTTTCTGTCAATGGGATCCCTTGCGTAATCACTGTCTGTGTAGACAGTTAATCCTCCTTCTTCTCTCTTATAATGTATACCATGATTCACAATGCCTTTTAGATACCTCAACACCCTTTTCCCCAACAGTAAGTGACATTGTGTTGGTCGTGCCATAAACCTGCTAAGTAGACACACAACAAACATCACATATGGTTGGTCCATTGTTACTCCATCCAAATCTCTGCCAATAGCATTTCCAGGGACTATTGGGTTTTTGAGAGAGTTTGCATCATTCATATTGAACATGTTCAATACTTGTTCAACATATTTTCTTTGACATATAATGATGCTTTTCTCTGTTTGCAGCACTTATATTCCAAGAAAGTAGTGCATTCTCCTCATATTTGTCATATCAAACTCTTTCATCATATAAGTCTTTAATTGTTTGATCATTTCTTCATCATTCCCTGTAGATCAAATCATCAACATATAGACTGACTATGATGATTTTACCTTCATTTTTTTTCTTGGTGAACAATGGTTGTTCACTGTCAGAATGATTGAAACCTTCTTTACGAAGTAGGCTTCAATCTTACTAAACCATGCCTTAGGGGCCTGTTTCAGACCATACAAATCTTTTTGAAGCTTGTAAACCTGTTGCTCCCTTCCCTTCTTTACATAGCCCTTTGGTTGATCAACAAAGACTAGTTCACTAAGATCTCCATGTAAAAAGACTGACTTGACATCTAGTTGAGATATAACCAATCCATTCTTTGCTTCTAATGTCAAAATCATCCTTACTGTGTCTAGCCTGGAAACTGGTGCAAATACCTCAGTATAATCAATACCTTGTTACGTTGTTGATTGTACCCTTTTTTTCACCAATCTAGCTTTATATTTGTCTACATTTCCATGTTCATTCAACTTAGTCTTGTAAACCCATTTTACTCCAATCCTTTTTGCGCTAGTGGGTAAATCAACTAAGGTCTAGGTATTATTCTTTTCAATTGAAAGAATTTCACTATCCATGGCTTCTCTCAAATGTTTCATTCTCACAGCATCCTCAAAGAGAATAGGATCTAAGGCACCAACAGAGACCATTAGGGCTTCATTTTCTACTTCTTCTTCTTCTGATATTTCTTCATTTGTTGAATAATCTTGCATCCAAACAGGATGCCTTCTTAACCTTTGTGGTCTTCCTTCCCTTGAACCTGCAGCAGGAGGTTCTTCTATTTCTGTTGGTTGATTCTCTCTGATCTGATCACTGTCAGTTTGCTCAAGATTGAGGACAATGATGTCTTGTTCTAATGTTGTAGCTGATTCCCAATTCCATTTTCTTTCCTCATTAAACACCACATCTTTACTAACCACTATCTTTGTTGTAACAGGATTGAAGAATCTATAGCCTTTTGATTATTCACTAACCCCAATAAAAACACACCTCTCGCTTTTGTTGTCCAGCTTGCTTCTCTTAGCATCAGGTACATGAACATGTGCAAGGCTTCCAAAGATTTTAAGATGCCCTATAAATGGCTTTATACCTAACCAAGCTTCTTGTGGTGTCTGATCCCTAACTGCAAAGGTAGGACACCTATTTAGGAGGTAGAAAGCCCATTTTACTGATTCTGCCCAGAATTTCTTGGGCATATCTTTGTCAAAGAGCATTGATCTCACCATGTTCATCACGATCCTGTTTTTCCTCTCAGCAACACCATTTTTCTGAGGTGTATATGCAGTAGTTAAGTGCCTCATAATTCCATTTCTTTCACAGAATTCATTGAACTCAGAAGAGGTGAATTCCCCTCCTCTATCTGTTCTGAGCATTTTAAATATAAGCCAGTTTCCTTTTCTGTCAAGATCTTGAATTTCTTAAACTGTTCAAAGGCTTCTGACTTCTCTTTTAGTAAATAGGACCATCCTTTCCTGCTATAGTCATCAATGAAACACAACACATACCTTTTTCCAGCATTGGATTCTGGACTGATTGGACCACAGATGTCTGCATGAACAATTTCAAGTCTTTCTCTTGCTCTCCAAGTGCTTTGTTTTGACATGGTATCTCTGTGCTGCTTTCCTTTGAAGAAGTGAGTGCATATTTTGGGTGAATCTTCCAGCTCTGGTAAGCCTTGAACCATATCCTTGGTCTTGAGTGTCATTAGACCTTTGTATCCTAGGTGCCCAAACCTTCTATGCCACATGTATGTTACATCTTGTGCTGTTTGTAGACACTTCTCTTATGATTTCATGACTTGACTTGAGTATTTAGCATGTAGTATAAACATTATGTTTGTACTCATGTTAGTTTGCAGGATCATTCCTCTTCCTTCATAGAAAATCTTGCAAAAACCTTCCTTAAATAACACTGTTAGGCCATTTTCTTATAATTGTCCTAGGCTTAACAAGTTATTTCTCAAATCAGGTACATAGTATACTCCTTGCAATATTAGAGTCACTTCATCTATCAATAATTTCACTGTACCTTTACCAGTCACCTTCAATTTGTTGTTGTTTCCCAACTTGACAGAGTGCAGGAAGTTCTCATCCATTTCTTTAAACATACCTGAATATCCACACATGTGGTTTGAACACCCTGAGTCTAAATACCATTTTCCATTCCATGATTCAGATTGCTCTTTAATATGAGCCATGAGCAAAACCTCCTCATCTTCTTCATATTCAGTAAAGTTGCTCTCCTTTTCTGTACATTCACTCTGATAATGCCCAAACTTATGACATTTGTAGCACTTAAGAGTTGCTCTCTAGTTTTGGTTTCTTCCATGACCTCTTCCTATGAAGGAAAAACGTCCTCGACCTCTTCCTCTATCATCATTGCTCTTGAGCACTTGTTCTTCAATATCAAACTTCTTGAATTTTTGCTCATGCAGTAGCAGAGAACTTTGTAGTTCATTTATACTCAGTGCATTGATATCTTTAGATTCCTCTATAGAGCATACTATAGGAATAAATTTCTCTGTCAGGCTTCTCAAGATCTTCTCAACCACTTTCACATCAGTCATCTCTTCACCATAATTCCTCATGTCGTTTGCCACAAGAGTAACCTTTGAGAAATACTCAGCTATGGTTTCTCCTGTCTTCATCTCGAGGGTTTCAAAGTTCCTTCTCTGAATTTGAAGTTGTGCACGCCTCACCCTTTCGTTACCTTGGTATTTCATCTTCATTGAATCCCACAACTGTTTGGATGTGGTCTTTTGTGCAATACCTTTCAATATACCCTTGTCAATTGATTGAAAAATGTAATTTTTGGCTTTAAGATCTTTCAATCTTATCTCATCCAACTCTTTCTTGCGTGTTTCAGTGAGGCCTTCTCTGGTGGGAGGCTCCACATATCCTGGTTCGATCACCATCCAGTACTCCTTTGAGCGAAAGAGATTCTCCATCAACATACTCTAATGCTCATAATCACCATCAAATTTTGGTATGGCGGTTTGAGCATAGTTTCGTGAATCTGTCATGCTTTCTTCTTTGCTAAGACACTCTTCTTTCTCTTGATTAATTTAGAGCAGCAGCTCTGATACCAGATGTTAGGTATTCAAGACTCAATAATGACCCAATCAACTGAGTTTGTATTACAAGAAACAAGCTATTAATACTAGTACAAAGTAGAGTCCTAAAGATTAACAAACACCATAAGACTTGCACAGCAAATAGACCAGAAAACGAAAACCTTAGCTTAATAGAAACCTACTATACCTGATGTACTCTTGAAGACAAGTATACTACTTAAACTTAAACACTTAAATCCTACACATATAAGATAAAAATAGTTTTTTTGAATGAGAAAGAGAAATGAAGGGTAATAAGGTAAAGTTAGTGTAGAAAAGTTTTCTTTTTAAAAAACGTATCAATTTTGCTAGGACGGTAAAAAAATGAAAACGTATCAATTTTGATGAGACGAAGGCTATATCCTTAAAAAAAAAAGAGTTCATTTGGGAATAATATTGTTTGAAAGTAATAAATATAAATTTTCATCAAACCAAATTGAATTATTAAGCAGCCATTTTTTGAGACTAGTAAAATAAACCAAATTATATATAGTGATGGGTGCATGTGGTGTCTCACTTGGCAGGATTCTAGACCACGAAATGGAAAATCTGTAAGCATCAAGTCCCATTGCTTTCATGACTTTTACATCTTCCTGCAATAAAAAAAAAAAAAAAAAAAAACTAAACGGGTTAGTAATTAAGAAACGACCCTGTTAAAAAAAAAAAGTAATTAAGAAACGACCAATTATTAATGGAGGTGAAAGTAATTCAAGGGAAAAAAATCCATTGTACAATTGTATATGTAACATTTTTTGTTTGCATTATATCACCTTGTATCGATGGAAGGAATCAATTGCCACATCTCCATTGCTACCATCCGCAATCTTACCTGTCAATTTGTCACCATGCATGCTAAATTATACTCTCTACTACATAATTTCCAACCTACATTTTTTTTTAACAGCAATGAGTATTTTATTAATAATAATATATAGCAGCCCTCCCCATGAGTTAAGGGGAAAAGCTTTTACACCAAAATCACCACATAATAACCACCATCAACCACATAATAACCACCATCACAAAACACATAACTCCACCCTTAAGAACTGCAACCTACAGTATCCTCAAACAGAGAATGGATTCAAAACCCAATTCGTCTGGTTAGTCATTTTCAGATTGGAGCACCTGCTAGATATCTACAGATGCGACAACAACTGTATGTCCGAAAAAATCTGTAATAAGTTCCATTGTCCTCCTTGCATGACCACCTTGTTACGCGCCTTCTATATTGCCCAAGCAGAAGTGAACAATATGGCTTCCCACAGACCTTGGTGAACAGAAGGAACAAGCTGATGTGTTTGCCCTGAAGACAAGTTGTCCACTTCAATGAGGCCCCGAAGATCCACACCACACCACTGACCAACTGCTTTCCATACATTTTGCACCACCGGACACCATACTAGAGCGTGATCCGAATCTTCTACTGAATCTGTACAAAGAGGACAAGTAATAGATGGTAGAGATACACCTTTTTGTGCCAGCTGAAGCAAAGTCGGGAGGAAATTTCTCCGCGCCCTCCAGAAAAACAAATTCACTTTCTTTGGGATATATTTATTCCAGATTGTTTGTATATTGCAATGATCAGCCCAAATATTATCCAAGGATAAACTAACAGTACGAACAGTGAACAAACCATCCCTCGACCATATGCCCAGGACCACACTTCCTCCTTCCCTGAAATTGGAGTCACTGGCTGTAAAATCTGTAATAAAATGGTGAATCCACCAGCTTCCCTTCCCCTCCGTTCATGCCGCCACGCCCACTGCCATGAGACATAATCATTCTCCCACAACAAACGGTCTGAAACAGAAGTAGCATGATCCAAATCAAGAGCAAATAGCCTTTTAAATTTATCACGCAAAGGGGTGTCGCCAATCCAAGTGTCATGCCAAAATTTTATGGAATTTCCACAGCCTAGTACCTGATGAAAAGATCCGGCGAAGCTTGGAATAGCATTGTCAATATCTCGGCCAGCCTTAATAACTGCTGCCTAGGTCCCTCCAGAGTTAAGTTCTTGCAACGACTTGACACCACCATCCGAGCCATGTACAGCCTTTATAACTCGTATCCATAAAGCCTCGCCCTCCGTTATGAACCTCCATAGCCATTTGCTCAATAATGCAAGACTTTTTGCTTTGAGGCTTCCAATATTTATCCCCCCTCCTTCTAGAGAGCCATATAATCTTGAACATTTCGCCCATACAATCTTCCTGCTATCACCACCCGCGCCCCAAAAGAATTTAATTCGCAGCTTCCAATATTTTTCAAGGTTGTAGCAGGAGCTCGGAAGAGGGAGAAGAAGTATAAAGGCATACTATTAAGCACTGGCTTGATCAAGGTCAGTCTTCCACCAATTGAGAGAGTTCTTTCCTTCCAAGTATTCAGTTTGCTCTCCATCTTCTATTCAACTTCTTTCCATACTTGTACTCTCTTCATTTTAGCACCTACCGACAATCCAAGTATGTGAATGGCACCAGACCCGCAGAACAATGCAATCTCTGGGCTAGCCGGGTAACATCTGACAATGGGACCCCAATTCCAAACACCCTGTTTTTCTGAAGATTTAATTTAAGTCCGGAAGCATGCTCAAAGCATTTCAATAGCAACACCAGGTTTGTGGCATTCCGAGTCGTCCATTCACCCAGAAAAAGTGTATCGTCGGCAAACTGGAGATGTGAAACCTCTACTTGCCCAGCTCCTATAAATAAATAAATAAATAATTGTATTCCTTATTATCATTTGTGTAATGTATAATGTATAATGATAATAAGGAATACAATTATTTATTTATTTATTTATTTATATATCTCTATGGAGAATCAATAATAATGTCATCAATTAGAAGCTAATCGAGTATTGTATAGGTAAAAAAATGTATGTTAAGTTCTAGAGAATGAATAAAGTACGTTTTTAGTCCCTTAATTTTAACACGTGTCTTATTTTAG
>JBBYHH010052938.1:0-15873 GCA_038382905.1 Daphne laureola
CAAACTCGAACGTTTTTTTCTCTCCATACTCACCATCTTCTTCAACATGTCAGCTCACTTCACACCACCACTTCTCCGATACTTCGCCGTCACCAGATCGAGTTCACGGTCGGAAAATGGACGAGTATCAGCAGGATTTTGGGCGTATTAAACTGGAAGTAGGAGAGCTCGATCTTTGGAAAGCAAATACGGGATACGGATCGGACTGGAAGTAATACTCCCCATCAAATCTTTATGTAATCCTCCGCCGTGAAAACATTCGTCGTCTCCCCCGCCGCTCATCCTCTCTCCTTTCTCGTCTCGGTTCCGGCTCAGACCGCGTCGGATCTTCCTCCGGAAGTGGATTCAGAGATTCGAGATGGATCATCGGCGCGTCGTTCATCGAATCAGTGTACGGTGTGCGGGAGGCCTTCCTGGGCTTCGCATCAGTGTTCATCCGTCATCACTAATTAAAAATTGATGAAATTACATTAAAAAATTAAATTGTATAATTTATTAAAAATGAATGATTAAATTATAAATAAATAAAAAACAATACCTTAAATATCTCAGATTCTATGATACCTCATAATAGAAAGGCATTCTTAGTTGGCATATAAAATCAAACCCAAAGGCTACATGACGCGCATCGTGAATGTGAGTAAAATGGTAAAAGGTTTTTACTGTCCTAGTACTTTGCGTAGATTTCCATTTAAATCATTAAACTAGATAATTTATCCTATAAGTCCTAAAGTTTTGACAAAATGTTAAAAACTACTTCTAAACATTTATAACGTGGCCAACCAATATCAAACAAAATAAGTTGTTGTTTTTTTCTAACAGATGGGAGTGTTAGTTTTATACTCCCTCTATCTGCAGAAGATTGTATCATTTATTTTAACAGTTTCACTATATTTAATCTATAATTTATTTTCATATATTTTTAGATATTGAAAATTAGAAAATTCATTTTAGAATTATAATTTGATATCTAAATTTTTTAAATAGATTTTTTCTTCATTCTTTTACATTGTTTATCTTAATTAAAAATTGAGTCAAACATTAAATATTAAAACTATAAAGTCAAACGATATAATGGAGGAAGTATAAGATAAGAATAACACAATATTTTGAATGTGTAAAACATAGTTAAAATCCTTCATTAATTAGTAAAATCCATATGTTGAATATTATCTAATGTGACACTCCTTTCTTCATATACTTGATTTTGTAATTTTTACCGGTTATTACAAATATTTATATATAAAACATATGGAAAATTGGGTATATAATATGAAAATTTGAAATTATTATATTTTTCTAAAAAATATTGAAAATAAGAAAAAAAAAATATGAGTCCGTCACTAATGTATTCTCCGTCGATCAACTATATCTGTATGTTTGTCTAGGGTATGTTCGAGCCAACAAAAGTTTACAACAAAAGAACAAGGGTAATTATCAAATATCTCATTGATGTTTGTTATATTCTTCAGTCCCCTCCCATATTTTAGAAATTTTTTGTTTACCTTTTTGAGATTTAAGGAATTATATAAAAAAAAAAAACTCTAGAACCTAACTTCTGTTAACAATTCTTTTAAAATTTAAATCTAATTATGAAATTGAACCCTTAATTTTTGGACTCTAACAATTTTATCCCACCATTTTTACCATCTTTCTCTATTTCCCCCTCTCTCCCACTCACACCCAGACCAATAGACTCTTCTCTCCATTTTTAAAGATGCAATCTAAAAAAGGAAGACTATCTAACTAATTAAACCCACACAAGGATTTTGACATTGGACTATATTCATCCAGGTAAAGTTTATCTAGGTAACGGTTACATCAGTTTTGGTAAGTACTGGATTAAAGTTTTATCTAGTAATTGAATGTAAATTATGTGATGATATATATGCATAATATATACATAACTTTTTAGAGTAAATTGTATCAGATATACCTAAAGTATTTTTTTCGTTACAAATTTATACCTGAATAAAAAATTATTGTAAACGTGACTCTAAAGTATGAGTACGTTGCAAATCTATATCTGCAACTTAACATCCGTTAAAACTTAACGGAATTTACCGAAAAAATGCTCAAATTGATCATTATGGTTTATAAAATGTGTTAAGCACTCCTCTAACTTTATAATTTCATTTTTGACTCATTACTTTTTATCACATGTGTATTATTTTTTTTCAAATAACCTTCCTAAATTACTCATACTAATTTTAAATTGAGTCTAAAATATCCAAAAAATTATCAAATATGAAAATAAATGTTTTAAATAATATAAATAATAATATTTGTATTAAAACTTACCCTTTTATTATGAAAAAACAGTAATTATTAAAATAAAATGCAAGAATGAAAAAATAACTTTATAAAATTCGAATATTATTAAAATATTTAGATAATGTAACAAAAAATTTAAATAAGAATATTAAAACACCGAATCAATATATTTTTAAATAGTTTTCAATATATTTGAACAACTTATAAATTAAATTGAAAATTTCCTGATCGACACACTTTCCTATTTTATTTTTAATAACTTTCTTATTCTATTTTTGATAACTTTGAAAATACTAATATTTATTTTACATTACCTAAATAATTTAATATAGCTATTGGATATTTTTTAAAAAATTATTGTTAATTCCTAAATTTTGTTTTGATAATATTTTTTCTTGTACAAACAGTAAATTTAAATAAAAATATTATATATTTTATACTTTTGTTTCATATTTGATAATTTTTTAGATATTTTAGACCCAATTTAAAATTAGTATGAGTAATTTGGGAATGTTATTTGAAAAAAATACACATGTGATAAAGAATAATGACTCAAAAATAAAATTATAAAGTTAGAAGGTTGTTCAACACATTCTAGAAACCATAAGGGTCAATTTGAGCATTTTTCTCATAAATTCCGTTAAGTTTTAACGGATGTTAAGTTGCGGATATAGATTTGCAACGTACTCATACTTTAGAGTGATTTTTGCAATAAAGTTTTGTTCAGGTATAGATTTGCAACGAATGAGATACTTTAGGTATATCTGGTGAAATTTACTCTAACTTTCTAATCATATATGAACTATTGTCTGATTATATGGTATTATTGTATGAGATTTCTAGTAGACTAAAATTCTTGGAATGTTGATATACACGGATTGTATTAGCTATTTGTTTTTGTTTTAAACGATTAGTTGGTTCTACTTGAATGAATGAATGATGATTTTGCGGGTTTGTTTGACATTATGTTTGATGTTGTATGAGTTTTTTGATGTATTATATGAGACTAATGTCTGAAGATATACTGACTTTCATAATATTGGGCATTGACTTATGATATAGATTATAATTGACTGGTAGTTAACATTGTCTTATATTTGTTCACCTATAATGTTTGACCTTTAACTCTCATGTGTTTTGATGGTTTGTTTATCTATAGTGTTGACGAATGTCTGACTTTATACTAAAACTTTGTCTGATAATATGCAAGACATTCCTAATGGTTTTTTAATCAATTTTGATTCTTGTATGCAAATCTATTTTTTTTTTTTTGTCTCGTGGCCTATAGGATAATTGTCTGATTTTCAATATGAAATATATGATTTCCTTAATATTGGGGTTTTCTCTGATGGTTTAGATTATAATTTTCTGATGACTTAAAATGAATTTATGCTTTGTCTAAAACGAACCAGGCTTTTGTCTGACATACGCTATGTGATTGTCTGATATTATTGATGATTTGTCTAATGTTGTTTTTCCACATGGTGACACATTTTATATAAAAGGCGGTGCTACTTCTCCAAACCCAAACCAGCTCACCACCATGATGGGGAGCACCGGTGATGAGAGGCTTATGAACAAATAATACATTGAGTTCGATATATTAGGATTTTGTGTGAAATTTATTATTGTATTGTCTAAGATATCTTTTAATATTATATGAGATTTATTGTTATATTGTACGAGATTTCAGACGATGGCTTAATAAATTGCAAATAATATATACATATATATACATAGAGAGAGAGACGTATATTAACAAAAAATATGAATATTAAAAATAATCAATAAAAAAGGGAAAGAGTAATGAAATTGATTTGAGAAAATATATAAATTAATAAGAGTAAGTGTAACAAAAAGGAAAATATACACGTAATGAATGACGAGAGAAAATTATGGGGAGGAAATTTTAGGAGTTAATTAAAAAGGGAAGTTACAAGCCATTAATTGCACAAGAGTAATCGTTTTGTTCCCTGATTTTCAAATTGAAATGGAGTAAAATTTATTTTTAATCCTTTAATTATTAAATATGTCTTATTTTAGTTCATTTTTAAGAATTCGTCTTATTTTGATCCTAAATTTGAGTTTTTTGTCCTATTTTGATTATTCTGTTAACTTATCAGTTAAGTTTTTCATTTTTTTTTTTTTTTTTGTATTTCACAAAAATACCCCTATAATTATTCACGTTTAATAAAAAATGACCATTCAACTTTTACATAATTTATAAACAGATCTTTATTTTTTTTTCTCCACAACCTGGATATTTCTTTCTCTTCATTTTTTCTCTACTACTTTATCCCCCTCTCTCTCTTCGAACAAATCAGATACACCATCTTCTAATTTGTGCTCTAACATTCCTCCAAGTATAGAAACAACAAGGGTGTGATTCAATGAAAAAATGCTCAATTGATAACTAGAAGAGACATTAATCTTCTTATTTACAGATCTTCGTTTCTTTGTATGGCTTTTCTAAGAAATTTTCTTTGTGAATTTGAACAATTCCTTCCTAAGAAAATGGAGTGAGTTAATAATTGATGATTGAAAATGCCCGAAATTGATGATTAAAACACAACAAGAACAACTACACACAAAAAGAAAGAATTTCTTTTCTCAGATCTATAGCAGTTCACCGACCACCGTAAAGAGAGAAGATGCAAGCGGCGATGAAGATGTCGAAGGCACTGAGTCGGAGGTCGGCGGCGAGCTGGACAAACTAGGAGTGGAGATCGGTGACCTATTTTCCAATGAGATGCAGTGATTAACTTCTTACTCGAGCCCGACGCCTGGGCGTGGAGGGATGAGCGAGTGCGATGGCCCACAACCGGCGGGAGGTGCCGGCGAGTCAGCGACGCCGGTAGCGGGGCTGGGCTGCGAACAACAAGTATTATCGATCACCTCCGCCATCTACCGCTACAGATCCAGCCAGATCTCACAAATCTGAAATCGATCGACCATGTCGGAATGAAGCAGACTCACTTGAACATCCGTGTTGGTGGAGTGACCCAGATGAAGCTCTCCAAGATCCGCCGGTAAAAATGGCGTCGTGTCGGTGAAGCTCCACCTGGCGAACTGTAGATCCAAGTTGACGGGGCTGCCTCGAACCACCACCTCCCTCGCTGGCCTCGTCAGCCCTTCTTAATCGCAACCTTCAATCGTCAGCTCGGAGGTCCGATTGGCCAGGCCTGGGAAGCAGGTGCAGCTACCGGAGAGTGAGATGGGAGGACTTTGGGGGGGAAAAAATGGTCTCTGCAAAGTTTGATGACTTGGTTATTGTTAAGTTTCGGTTAAAAGTTTGGTGACTTGTGTGTATATTTGTTAAAGTTTTAATGACTATAGTCTAGTTAAACATGTAATTACACTATCATTGTTGGGGTGTTTTTGTAAAATTAAAAAATAAAACGAAATATTTAACGGTAAAATTGACGATATAATCAAAATAGGACGAAAAACACAACTTTAGAATCAATACATGACGAATTCTTAAAAAGAGACTAAAATAGGACACGTATCAAAATTAATTGACTAAAAATAAATTTTACTCAATTAAAAAGTGATTAAATGATTTAAAAAAATAAAATAACCCAAACGATGTTAGTAAAACTGTTAAGTGGCAAAATTTGTCAAGCCAAATATTAGAAAGTCGCCATCAATACCAATATTTAGTAATAAATCAACACTGACTTAAAGAAACATACATGCTTGTGAAAATGTGGGAAATAAAGGGGGAAAATATGTAAATTAGTACTTTTTCCGTCAATTTTTAATTATTATGTTTGATTTTTGAAATTTATTTGACTCAATTTTTTAACTTTAAATAATTTGCTCAAAAAATTTGAAAAAAATATTTTTTAAAACTAGACTCATTGATATATCTTATGTATATAAGTTACTTAACTTTATATAATAAAAAATTAAAAAAAAAACAAATAATAAATTAAATGTTGAAAAAGAAACGAAACTATTAAAAAGATACAGATGATTAATTAACTTCCCTTGTCGGAGATAACGAGCCTCAAAATCGTCCCCTCCTCTCCCACAATACTATCCCGTTTCGTCCTCTCCTATCGACTACTTTATCCGTCATTACCGAAAGCTCCATAATCGCGAACCCACCTCCCTAATTCTCTCCAATTTTGATTCTAACTCTAGCTCTTGAACTGAGTTTCTACCCTTCTTGCGTCACCTTTACTCAACGCGAGAAATTTAGTTCAAAAATTATCCACGAACAAAGAAATTAAAGTGATTGACATGTTGGTATGTTGGTCTAATTACTTTTCTTTCTGGATGAGAGGAGATGAGAGAGAGAGTATGTTGGTCTCGGAGGTGAGTGGAATAGAGTGGGAAATTGAGGAAGATAGTAAAAATATAAGAGATAAAATTGTTAGGGTGTAATTGTTAGAGTTTAAAAAATAAATGTTTAATTTCGTAATTAAATTTAAATTTTAACATATTTGTTAACGGAAGTTAGGTTTCAAGGGATTTTTTGTATAATTTTTCAAACCGCCGAGGGGTAAACAAAATATTCTCAAAATACGGGTGAAAACTGAAGAATATAACAAATTTTATGGGAGTATTTGATAATTCCCCAGACAACAATGGTTTAAAAATGATAGGGAAAACTATGTGAACAAGTTTTTGGAAATTATATAGATTTTAAATTGATATTGTTTTGTTGTTGCTTTTTTATGGGTAGAACACCTCCCTAATAGAAAGGTAACAAAAAAGCAACATCTTTTTTCAATTTGAAATGAAAGAGTTTGAAAGTAATTTAGAGGAAAAGTTTTAAAAATGACTTAAATACATGTGTAGTCCCTCTACTTTGTCAACTCGTATGAGTTGGTCCCTCTACTTCAACTCAGTATAAGTTAGTCATTTAACTTTGCAAAGTTGTGTTAATTAGTCCCTGAGCTAAAAGAACTAATTACAACCATAACTCAAGCTTTCAAATTTGTACCAAAAGCACATCCATTATTTACAAACTTAATTACATTTATCGGTCCAACATGTGAATTATTGAAGTTTAATAAACTTAAAGTAATTAAATACTCACGATTTCATCCATGAATGATTCTCGGTTACATTTTTGTTTTTTGTTTTTTTTTTAATAAAAAAAATATCTCTCATTTCCTTACAAGGTTTTTTTAATCATCAACGTTACTAGAACACCCTAAAACACTTTACTCTATTTTCATTATACTAAACGGTCAAATTGGGAAAAACACATACAATTCTTTATAAAGAGACTTAAAGCAAAAGAATCACTATTTTAATATCTATCACTTTTATTAAGACAAACTATTACTTCAATCTATAAATAAATAAAATCACTTTTCAACTCATTTCTATTTAATTTTAAACCGTAAATATTAATTTTACCCTTCGGATGTTCCATAAAAAAATATTATTTCAATTTAAAAAAAGATATGTCTAAGAAGTAGACATGAAAATAGCATTATTTAACGGACCCTTATCTTTTTTATTTTCTACTTATTCGTTTGTTTTGTTTTTTACATTGTGTTCTGGACAATGTTCCTCTTCTGTTGTTATTTTCCCTTAAATAATGTAGGTTCTGTTTAATCTTATAAATTTTTCCAAATTTCCAGAAAAAATTTCAGAAAAGTGAAAAAAATCATTCTAAGGAAATGAGAAATTTTATTTTTATAAAAAATAAAAAATATAAATGAGAATTATTTATGGATGAAATCGTGAATATTTATTTATTTTATCTTATTAAACTTCATTAATTCACATGTTGGATCGAGAAATATAAGTTTGTAAATAATATGGTGCTTTTGATACATGTTTGAAAGCTTGAGTTGTAGCTGTAATTATTTATTTTAACCCAAGGATTAACTCAACCATTCTGCAAAATTAAATGACTAACCTATATTGAATTAAAGTTGAGGGACCAACTCGTGTGAGTTGGAAAAGTCGAGAGACTACCCATGCATTTAAACCTTTAAAATTTGTTGATTTTTCTAAAGTGAAAAGCGCTACCTATATCAACTTTTCAAACTTTAGGTTGACTACCAAGTAAACTTTTAAAGTATTTTGCATACTTTTATGTGACGGCGATTTATAAAGATATAGGCCCATCATGTCTAATTATAGACTTTTCCTCGTCATAGTAGTGATTCACATTGATCCACGTATATTCATGAATCATGATTGATAATACATAATTTATTTTAGGGATCATCTATTTTAAAAAATCAACGATTATCTCACTGAAATTGAAATTTAGTGAAATCTTTAATTATCTTCATTGATTGTTTATGTTGTTAATTGACTTTTAAATATTTTAGCAATAATTATACTAACAATATTTCAAATCAGTTAAGAGGCAACCAAGGCTCACCCGTGTCGCAGCCCTATAGACTCGTCTGCGTTTCTGTGGCCTGAGCTCGACCGCTGTGGTGGTGATCAGATGACAACGACAACAAGTTAGAATGGATGATGTGGGAGGAGAAAGAGAAAGAACAAAAACAAATTACTAGGGTTGAAGTGTTAGGGTAATAAACATTAGTGACAATAAGAACAGTTAACGCTAAAATTCTTAAGAGTCAACTAACAACATAAACAATCAATAGGGTAACTGAAGATTTCATTAAACCTCAAGTAGAGCTGTAAATGAGTCGGGCCGAGCTCGAACTGTGCTCGGCTCGTATTTTTCAGATCGAGCTCGAACTCGACTCGATAGCTCGACGAACCTTCATGATAAATTCTCAAACTCGACTTAATTTAATGCCCAGGTTCGGCTCAATAGCTCGTGAACTGCTCGAAAACTTGTCAATCGAATCCGAACGATGGTCGAATTCAGCTCGATAGCTCGAGATTTGCTCAAAAACTCAAAAGTTTGGATTAAATTATGGTTTTATAACAAGTTAGACTTTAAAATATATAAAGCTCAATAGCTCGATAAGCAATCGAGTCTAACTTAGGTTTGCTCGAACTTGGCTCGATAAAATTATCGAGCCCTGAACGGCTGAACTCGGCTCGAGTTCGAACTCAAAGCTCGATAAGACAGTGCTCAAAACACATGAGCCGAGTTCGAGTTCAAATAAGTTCGATAAGAACTCGACTCATTTACAAACCCTAACCTCAGGGGGATAACTGTAGATTTTCAAAATAAAGGGGGTAAATTGAAAGTTTCACTAAATCTCATAAGGGGTTTTTGTAACTTACCCTTTATTTTAGTAGATACCTTTGGGAGGAAAAGCCCATCATTTATATGTATATATATTTTTATTAATTTTAATGTTAAAAAGGTTGAAGAAAAATCCATGTAGATTAAATGCTTAAAATAAAATGAAGTGGAGTATTTTTTTTTAAGGAGGAACTATAAACTTTTATGGATGGATGAAGTATTTTTTTTAGAATATGTTTTTACCATTCGTTTATGGTCAAAATGTAGATTAGTACCTTGAATTATGGTGATTCGGTGATTTAAGAATCTGAATTTTAGATCGGGTAAATTAGTATCCTGAACTATTAGATTCGATGCAGTTAAGGGTCTTGACGTTGACTAATGAGAAAAATAAAAGAAAACTACATATTTAGTCACCTAACCTTTCCCGAAACCGCCAGTGCCACTCTAGTCTCCATTCTTAGGCGGACTGAAGAAGATTTGTTTACGACCCATGAGATCTGGCAACCGTAATATCACCAATCGAAATCGTGATCATCCGAGGCTAAACTATCACTTATTGCTCTGACCACCGTCACACATTTCCCGACCTTTCTTGTTGCTAATCACTATAAATCGGTGATGATCCTCTTTCATTCCTTAATTTATAAAATAGACGGTTTGATCACCAAACTGTTAAAATTTGACGGGGTTAGTCGAGTTAGTAAGTCAAGATCCTTAATGCACTAATCTGCCAAATTCAAAATCCAGGTTCTTAAATTACCGAGTCATCATAGTTCAGGGTACTAATTCATTTGATTTTTTCATCACATGGACTTTTTCTCAGATAATCATGATGATATTTATTTAGGGCAAAAAGCACAAAAACCCCTCTGAACTTTTCAGTTTATCACGAAATAGTCACTGAATTTTTTATCCAGTTGAATAAATCATAAATTTTTATAATTGTACCAATTTAGCCACCGAGTTTGAATTCTGATGATTTTTCATGCGAAAGAATGGTGCGCATTGAACGAGAAATTCAACATAAATTGTCTCTAAGCGTCCGATTAATAAAAACACGTTAAAAGAATACCACCGAGAAAGTCAAACGCAGTTAGGGTAAATGAAAACGACGTAATATTATCTTTACGTGCGTGTATTTTTTTTTTAATCGAACAGTTAAAGACACTTTAGGTTTAACTTTATACTCAATCCGTGTCATTTTTTCACCTGAAACATTATCAGAAATGAAATTCAGTGACTAAGTTGGTACAATTTCAAAAATTCAGTGATTTATTTGACTAGATAAAAAATTCAGTGATTATTTCATGACAAATTAAATAATTCAGAAATTTATTTATGTTTTTTGTCTTATTAATTTATGTATTAATTAATTAATTAATAAATTTATTTATTTACGGGAAAAGAACGCAGATCCGAGTCCTCCGGAAAGAGCACTGACCAATTTGCATGAGAGAGTCGCTGGCGGGGGCGCCTCATGAGCCAGATTTTTCAATCAAATGATCTTAACCACAAAAACAAGCTACTAAATTTAGCCAAAATCAAAACGTTTTTCTCCTAGTTTTTGCAACGCACCCACGTCAAGACCAAGAGCAGCAAGCAAACGCTAGCTAGTGTCCAAAAACCTGGATGTTGAGCTCTATTCTCTGTCACAGACCCGGACCTCCAACAACAGGACAAGGTCCCCAGCACCGCATTACCCCCACTTTCTTCTTGCTCCATTGAACGTGAAAACCTTGTCTTGTTTCATTGTCTGTTCCAACGGGTGGTTATTAAGTTGGACGAGGGTTACTCGTCGACCCTTATTAAGTTTTTCCTAAGACAGAGGAGTGTATAGGGACAGCAAGAACAACAAGAGTTGGGTTCTGTGTTAAATCAGGTAAGAAGTCAGATTTGTTCTTGTTATGCCTTGAGATTGTAAAACATTTGGGTTCTTTTGGGTAATTTAGCGTACCAAAGGTTTGAACTTGGTCTGAACAAGTGGGCTTTCGTATCTGAGTGGTTAAAGGTAGAAACTTGTTTTTGTTTCTTCTGCTAACGGTTAAGCCCTTTTCTAGTTCAAGTTCATGGAGTGGTTTTCTTTTCAATGGTGTTTTTCATCTTGAGCAAAAAGTTCTCAACTTTCTTATACTGCTGGGCCTAATTTGTAACAGTGCTTAACAAAAGGGTTTTGTTGCTGCTTGGTTAAAGGTAGAAACCTGTTTTTGTTTCTTCTGCTAAGGTTAAGCCATTTTCTAGTTCAAGTTCATGGAGTGGTTTTCTTTTCAATGGTGTTTTTCATCTTGAGCAACAGTTCTCAACTTTCTTATACTGCTGGGCCTAATTTGTCACAGTGCTTAACGAAAGGGTCTAATAAGTTAATGACAATCTTACAGTTGTTAGTTCAGTTATATTGTCAATGGATCAAAATGGGACACCTGAGTTCACTGTTGATGAAGCCCTTGTGGGGATGGGGTTTGGCAAGTTCCAATTTTTCATGCTGTGCTATGCTGGGATGGGGTGGATCTCGGAGGCAATGGAGATGATGCTCTTATCTTTCGTTGGCCCGGCGGTTCAATCTTTATGGAACCTTTCCTCTCATCAAGAAAGCCTAATAACCACTATGGTGTTTGCTGGTATGCTTGTTGGTGCTTATTCATGGGGTGTTGTATCAGACAATTACGGCCGAAAGTAGGTCAATCTGTCTTTCTTAAAGTTCATGTAGCATTTGATGTGTTGCCTGTTGTGGTTTTCATTTGCTTACTTTTCTTTTCTTCCCACAGGAAAGGGTTTCTCCTCACAGCAGTAGTTACCGCTGGAGCTGGTGTTGGAAGCTCCCTTGCCCCGAATTATGTCAGCTTACTCATTTTCCGATGTTTGGTTGGTGTTGGTTTGGGGGGAAGTCCTGTGCTTATGTCCTGGTTTCTCGAGTTTGTTCCTGCTCCGAATAGAGGAACCTGGATGGTGGTCTTTTCCGCATTCTGGAGTCTTGGAACCATTTTTGAAGCTTCACTAGCATGGGTATGGAGTTCTGTCCCTTTTTCATCTTTAAGTTTCTTGGCATGCTCATATGTGCAGATAACGGTTATGCATCCGAGTCATATACCCTAGCTGTTCTATTAGATCTTGATATACTTATTCAGAAGTAAGGGTAATAAGATAAACTTTCAGGTCGATTTCAGAAGATCGGGTTTAGTTTAAGGTCGGTTTCTGATCCTCATTCTCATGATCTTCTGTTTATAGGTAGTCATGCCAAGGTTGGGCTGGCGGTGGTTGCTTGGCCTTTCTTCCATCCCCGCATCACTTCTTCTGTTATTTTATCATCTAGCACCGGAATCACCAAGGTATTTATTCTCGAAAGGTAGAATCACTGAGGCGCTCGCTGTTTTATCGAGAGTTGCGAAAATAAATGGAGCTGATCAGTTACCTCCCGGTGTGCTTGTCTCCACTAAGAGTGAGTTTGAGCTAGGGGAGAAGAACGGTCCACCTGAAGACAACTCGCGATCACTTTCACCGAGAAACAATGAAGATGCGAATGGCAAGAAAACGAGCTGCAATGTAGGGGGTTTCTCATCCTTTTTAAAGCTTTTCTCCCCAGATTTAGCGAGATCGACACTGCTTTTATGGGTGGTGTTCATCGGGAATGCGTTCACGTACTATGGCCTTGTCCTGCTCACCACAGAATTGAATAGACCGAACAGATGTGGGCCGAATAAGTCGCAGCCAAAGAAATCAAGCACTGTTAATTACAAAGATGTCTTCATCACCAGTTTTGCAGGTATACAAGAACGAAACTTGTTCGTGCGGGTGTGTGTAAGAGCTCATGAAATTATTGTAGAACAACTAACATATATCTCAACTCATCACCGTCTCGTTATATTTTTCAATGAAAGTCGAAAAACCTATGATGATACGGTTTGAAATTTATCTCATTATCCCTTCGAAAGAAGGTTGCGACATGAAGAGCATCCTGCGTAAAACTTTGCCATTATCCTTTTGCATGAATTTATAGTGTCAACTATTTTTTGATAATTAATTGTCATTATAAATTCCATGCCACCGACCCCAATGTAGTTAGGATTAAGGTGGTGTTGTTGTTTCTGTTGATGATGATGAACTAATGTTTAGCTGTGATACACTTGCAGAGTTACCGGGGCTCATCATATCTGCATTTACGGTGGATAGATTCGGTCGAAAGATCACAATGGCTTCCATGTTTTTCATATGCTGCGTTTTCATGGTCCCGCTCGTAGTCCATCAGAACCAGATCGTGACAACCGCTCTTCTCTTCGGTGCTCGGATATGCATCACCTCAACCTTCACGGTTGTGTTCATTTACGCTCCAGAGGTACGCGATCCATCGCTTTTCCATCTTCTCTAAACCCATAGCTCAGAATCATCTGTAGATACTAGAATCACTTTAAAACTGGTGTAGATTTATCCAACACTGTTGAGATCAACGGGTTTCGGGACAGCGAGCGCGATGGGGAGGGTAGGAGGGATGGTGTGCCCTCTGGTGGCTGTGAGTCTTGTACAAGGATGTCATCAAATGGAAGCCATCATTTTGTTTGAAGCTGTAGTGTTTGTTTCTGGCATCAGTGTGTTGCTATTCCCCCTTGAAACTAAAGGACGTGACTTGACTGACAAGGTAGTCTCTGGCAGAAGGATAACTACCGACTCAGCTTAAAGTTTGTAGCTTTGATGATAAACAAAGATGTTTGTATAATTAGTGATGATAAAAATATGGCCAAATGCCTATTTAGTATCCTAAACTTTAACGAGTTGGGCAACTCAGAGTCTAGATTAAAAGTGGAGCATTTCGGGCCTCGTACTATTAATTTCTGGACAAATAAGGCCCTCGACGCAGTCAACTTGGCACGATGTGCCAAGTTGACCACGTCGAGGTCCTTATTTGCCTAGAAATTAAGAAATTAATAGTACGATGCCTTATTTGCCTAGAAATTAAGAAATTAATAGTATGAGGCCTGAAATGCTCACTTTTTAGTTCAGGTCCTGAGTTGCCCAACTCGTTACAATTCAGGGTACTAAATTGGTATTTGGCATAAAAATATTGATATCATGTCCCAGAGAAGAAAGAAAGAAAGAGAGTTCAAACCAAATCTTGGTTTGTTTGGCACTGAATTTGTCATTGTGATCCATCAATGTTTTACATTTTCAACTTAAAAAGGAGATCTAAGTCTTCAATTAGCTCATCAATCAAGGCACTAATTTCCGGTGATAGTGATAAATTGGCCTTGCGAGTTCACGCTCGTATAACTAGTTAAGATTTGTCAATTTGGGATTTGAAAATCAAGTTGGTGGGAAATTTCAAATTTACCCTTAGATCTGGCACAACGTGGGGTGGCCATGGGCAGCACAACATGCTATGATGGGAGCGGTGCAGGTCGTGGCAAGAGATGGGGTGAAAAACGAATCGAGCTATTCGCGAGTCTGTAATTTTGATTTGAACATTATACCGTGCCGAGCTTGAATTTTTAAGGTTCAGCTCGAGGCAGGTCGTGAGTCAATTCGAGATAGAGATGTAAAACGAATTGAGCCATATGCGAGCCAGTTCGTTCTTGAGCAGTCAAATCAAGTTAAACGAGCCGAGCTTCACGGACCATGAACCCAAAGAAGAGGACGGAGTTAGGATAATTTATAATTTAATCCTTATTTTTTCCATTTTAATTAATTAGGTACTTAAATTTTTTCGAGCCTTTGAACTATCAAGCCGAGCTCAAACATTAGACGAGTCGAGCTCGAGCCGTGTTTTTCGAGTTCGGTTCAAGTGAACTTGAACTCAAGCGGACTTTCACGAACTTGAACTCGAGCACGAACCAATGATGTTTGGACTCGGTTGAGCTCGTTTACACCCCTAGGACTGGAGGGGTAATTGTTACAGTCACCATTGACAAATGGTAACTTTCCGAGAATGATTGCCCGATGGTCAAATTCTACTATTACCGGGACTCGGTTTTAAACGTGCAGGAATACGTTTTCTGATGATTTCAGTGTCCCAATAATTAATTTGAGGTTGACTCAACAGGATTTCACACTTTTAAGATGGTACGTGAGTCTCAGGCGATTTTGACAAAATTTGATCTCGATGGGTAAAGTGGTCATTTTGAAAAAATGAATGGAAAAGTGTATTTCGGTCATTTACATGTGGAGCTGGTTTTGGGAGTTAAATTGGCACATGGTTGGTAGTTGGATGGTATGATGAAAGGGTTGGAGTGTTAGACTAAAAGTAATGATGGTACATGGAGTGTAGATGTGAACCTTATCCTTATCAACTCATTTTTCATCTACAACTCCCTTCCACACTCCTTGCATAACCGGCCATTACCATCCCTCTCTACTAAATATTTTTCTCTCATTTTTTCTTGAGTTATTCATCCATTCTTGAACAAAACAACACCAATCATCCATCAAAATTGCAAGATTACATAAAGTGAAGGTGTTTCTTATGA
>JBBYHH010053048.1:1979-25144 GCA_038382905.1 Daphne laureola
TTTTGTTAACTACTAATAATAATGAAGCCGATTGTTAGTGGAAGAGGTCATTCACCATTCGCGAGTTTTTAACCTTCGTAATTTGCATATATTTTCTTTGTAGAGGCAAATCTACCTCCACCTTCATTATCCGTCGAGGCATCCATATGTACATGACATAAGCATTATATGATTTTCAACTGCTATTTCCATGAATAATTGCATTCCAACTACTGTTTTTACGAATAATCGCACTCAATAATTAAAGATGTACGTATTATAAAATAACATCCAAATATTTAGAAATATCTTAATTTATGTTAAAGACTAAGAGTACTAGAGAATTGAACGATAAAAACTTCAACAAATAAAAAAATATTGTGCCTAATTAATATGTATAATGGGTTTATAGGTTGCAGGTATTTATGGATCCACAGATTGTAGAGCTACATTATTAAAAGGGGTCAAATACGTCTCCAGCTCTATAAACTTTAGAGGGTGAGAAAACAATCCACTTCACAAACCCACGAATACAACCGTGATATACATTACGAGTCTCCATGAGTTGCGGTTTACTCGAATCCACAATCAACCCTACTATTACTAGACTCGATCAATGGTAAGTTGTAGCAAAAGAGAAAATGTCAGCGTAGAAAAATTGTTCAAATAAGCAACGTCGATGAGCAAAAATATTAAATTTTTATAATTGTGGCAAATTAAATGATCTTTTTTAGCAAACGTGAGTGATAAATTTAATCTTTTGCCAATAAATAACCTAAATGGATAGTGATTATTTGGGCTATCCCTAAAAAAGTACTAAGGTGGAGTGAGTTGACTTGAGTGATTACTTTGAGATTTAAAAAATGACTTGGTTGACTTTTTAGGTGTTTGAACTTATGATGATCGATGAAATCTTTATATTGTCATTTTTTATTTTTAAAAACTTACAATTACTATTTTGAAATTTAGTGAAATATTCAATTACTCATATTGATTGTTTACGTTGTTAGTTGATGAGTAAGAATTTTAAGGTTAATTAATTTTATTGTCACTAACATTTTTTTAACACTTTAACACAAATAGTTTGTTTCTCTCATTTCTCCCCACCAACCACTACGATATGGACGAGCTCAAGCCGCAGAAACGCAGACGAGCCCATACTATAACGACACATGTGATCTTGAGTTGCCCATTATTTATTTTGGAGTATAATTTTTATAATTACTACTAAAATCTTTGAAAATCAACTATCATCATAAACGATCAAGGGTGATAATTAAATATTTGTCTAACCTGAGAGAGATAACTAATAATTTTAAAAATAAAGAGGATATAATTTTTAAAATAAAAGAGACAAAGTAAAGAATTTTAGTAGATGTATGTTTTTTTTTTGTACTTTACCCCATCATAAAATACTCAAATATTCCCTCTCGGCTCCACTGAAAAGACACACTGCCTCCGAATCTTCTCCTCCCATTCCTTCTGATTCCTCCAACAATTTCGTTTCCAACTTTCAAGAAAAGTTGCTTTTCACTCTGGTGTTTGACGAACAGCTTTCTTCCATGGAAATTATCAGAAACGAAGACGACCAACCGCTCACCGATCCGCCGCCCGCGCCTCCGCTCAACGCCGCCATGTCCGGTAAAGGAGCTTACGCTGCTCTTGGCTATATGGCCAGCGCCGGTTAGTATCCACTTCCTCATACCAGTTTTTTTTGTTTTTGTTTTCACTTCTCTTGTTCCTGTTTCTCGTCGACGTACATTTGCATGTTTGAAATTGAAGGTCTAACATCTCCTCATCAGTCTCACCCGATTATGCAAGACGGCACGAAGTCTGAAGCGATTTTGGTGTTTTTTGGTGTTTTGTTTTTGGTTTCCTTCTTTTTTATCATGTGCTCGTTTTGTTTCTACTACATTTTATGTTTTTCTGTGTTCTTACTGTATGTGATTCGTTTACATTGCTGAATTCGTGATGTAGAATACACGTTCTGCTTACAGCCGATTCTTCGAATTTGGAAATCAAACTACGAATCAGTCTTGTTAAGTTAAAATCATGGTTTCAACAAGGTTTCTGTGACCTATGGAGCATGTATGATTGAATAGTCTTTCATCTGTTAGATTACTCTCAGTAGATCTGGAGTTATATGAGTTAATCTAGACGCGGAAATTCGTGAACTGTCACTGAGGAATTTAATTAATCAAGTAGCAAGTGTTTGTTTTCTAGTGGAAATATGTATATGAAATGTGTTAGTCTGAAAAACCACTATAATTGATCAACGTAGAGTGCTTGGAGTATTCTAATAATATCGCCATTGCAACGGTACCAAAATGTCAAATTACAAAGTATACGTGCTTTATACTTTGTAAAAGACTTGGTCACGGGAAAAATTTAAAAAACAAAAGAAGTCACTTAAAAGCTTATTAGTCAAGTGAACGGCTTATAAGCTATTCATGCATGGTTCATTACAAACTACTAAATGTAAGAGAACTTGTTTAAATGTGTGTGAGCTACATATCTACAGATCTAATGCAAGTTTCTATGTCATCACCTAAATGAAAGAGGATCATGACGATTGATAAAACTTGGTTTTTATTTGTTTTAACTTTTAACTGTTTCTATCTCTCTTATAAAAGAAACTGTATCTATCTCCTCCCTGATTGTCTAAAGTGTTATCATATTCATCTTGGTGGGTTTGTTTTTTTATCTTCCATTATTTACCTTTTAAATGGATTATGACCTTTTATGAAAGCGACTAATAAAAGCAAAAGGTGGTTCAAATTCACAGTTTCAAGTTTATTATCCTTTTGATAGGTATCGATATTTGGTTGCAAGTGTTTGTTTAAAACCTGAGTGAATGGCTGCCGAACCTTGTGTAGTAATGCTTTCCTTCATTTTCGTGCAGTCCTCTTGGTCATGTTTAATAAAGCAGCACTTTCTTCTTATGACTTCCCGTATGTGAATGTTATCACACTTCTTCAGGTATACACTAGCTCATTTTTTTTTTTTTTTTTTTGAACGGCAATAATTTTATTGAATTATTAAGAAACATATAAATTCTAGCAAAATGCTAGAACGAACACCAAAAAAAAAAGTAAAGTTAAAACCCAAGTCCCTTTAAAACAAATAAAAAGGAACAAACTACCCCATCATGAAAAAAATTCTGTAATTTTGACGCCCCTGACATACACTTGCTCATTCGATTCCGTTTCTCCAGTTAATGTTTTATCTAGTCATACCATAAGTCGTTTCAAGTCAATTATCATCATCATCATCATCGTGATACTACACTTAATGCCTTGTTGTCATTGGCAACAATGAGCTTTAGAATTTAAAAATGATACATTGCCCGTAAGTTATCCCTGTGAATATCAATTTTCTTTGTGGAAAGCAGATGGTTTGGTACTAGTAAGTGCATAGAGCTAGACACAGATGGATGTTTCCTATTTGCAGGGTCTCAAATGGAGTACTTAGCCCCTGGTGTCTGTCTCTGTTGAATTTTTTAGGTTACGGTTTTAGGATTATCATAGTGATGAAACATATTTCATGTAGCATGTTCAGCTCTTGTGGAAGTTCTCATGATACATTGAGAATCCATAGACAATGCATATGCAATGAGCAAACAACATGCAAATTGCTTCTTAAACTTTTCCTGCATATTTGCATTGTAATAGACAATAAAAGTTTGCGTAACATCTCATGTGATTAGCTTGATCTTTATCATCTCTCATTTATCCTTGAAATATACAATAAAATATATGCGGTAGACATTGTAGACTATGGTTATGGTATATTTGTAGCAAATCCAAAAATGTTTTATAGTCTATTAAAATAGAAATGGGCCATTTGCAAGTTTAATACTCGGTAATCGGTATGTTCTTTATCTGCAACATATCCTGTTGCATCATAGATCAATATTATGTGGCCAACTTTTTTGTGTATGTCAATATCATCCTCATGCTCTTAGTTCTAACTTTGTCGGAGTCAATTGTATGAAGTTTGTACTTTCAATAAATAATCGCTTATGGTTGGTTAAATGATACAAGGCGGAGAGTAGCAAGGTTCTACACTAGATGCCTTTCTTGATGCAACTATCTTATGGGGGGAGTGGTGCAAATTCTTTAAACCGTCACGTTTGTTGAAATATCATTAAAAAAGGCCGAATTGAGATAGTTACCACAGTCATGTCCCATAAGAAGGTAATTACGAAATCAACATGCACATCACAATACATGAATCTTTTGTTTACTTCGCCGTGAAGCTTAAATTCCAGTAACCTTTATGAATTCTATTTGTATCTAGGTTGTAGCATTCAGTTTGAGTTTGCTTCATCGCTGCACATCATTTTGGATCTCTCATGTTGAGTTCCTTCTATGTTATCTTAGTGGCTGACAAAGGGATCAGAGGAATTTCTTTATTCGTCCTTTCTGCACTCAACCACTTTGCTGTGCCATACATGAGACTTTAAGTTTAAATTTCTCCATACTTCCCTTTTTCTTCCAGGCAATTGAAGGACTTTGTATTTTATGTTTGCTGTGTGGATCATTGTGAATGTTTTGAAATTGTAACCTCAAACTCTTTTAGTTTTAAGTGAAACTTGAGATGATTAACTGGCCATCGTGCAAGTCTCTAAACCTTGGTTTCTGCTTCATGTCGGTTATAGACGGTATCTTCATGTCTGCTTCTCTATGCGCTGAATCGCTGGAAAATTATCTCGTTCACAGTAGGGGAACAACAAAGTTATCCCAGTTATACTGAGACTTTAGTTCCTCTAAAGACGTTAATTCAAACTCTTCCTCTTGCATTGTCATACTTGCTTTACATGGTATGTACTGGATTCTCTCTCTCTATCTAGCTTTGTTCTTTCCAAATCCTAGTGGCTTTTCAACAAGAGTCTAAATAAATGTTTTTTGTTTTGTGATGATAGTTAATTACCATGGAATCTGTGCGTGTAATTAGTGTGCCCATGTATACAACCCTCAGGCGGACAACTGTTGCTTTCACTATGGTTGTCGAGTATTTATTGACAGGACAAAGATACTCACTCTATATCATTGGAAGGTATCAATCTTTCTGAACAATGCAAGTTTTTTCTGGATTGCTGTTTCCCCTCATTTGCAAAACAATAATGCAAAAAAAGAAAGAAGAAAAGAAAGAAGAACAAATTTGTTAAATCTCTCCCTTGCTTTACTTTGTCATAAGAGTTTACCTCAGTTCGTAACAAGTTATGTCCTGCTTCTAATGAATAGATGAAACTTATGATTTGTTCCCAACAGTACCCTTTGGCCCTTTCATACTGACATAGTTAAATAATTTTGTCTCAGCTTGATTTGACTTTCATTAATGTTTAATATCTTTAGGGTTGTTCTTCTATCTTTCTCTGACACATAGGATCCCCTCCCTCCCGCTCTCTCTCAATACTAGATGTGAGGAGAGATTGGTTTTGAATGTAGTTCTACGATAATCTACCAGTAATCATGCATCGAATGAAATCTTCACTGAAAATTTTCAGCCTAGAAAGTAGTTCTTCAGTTGTGAAGCTACTGCTGGTGACCAAGGAATCCATGGAAAAGCCTAGAAGTAGTAGCTTCTGTAAGAAATATGGGTTAGTTTCTGTATGTAGAAAATTTGTATGTAATTCATTTGATAACATTGTACAATTTCATTATCGCATGTGGAGTACAGTTGTAACTGAAAAAAGATTGAAAGAAGAAGGTTCTTGCTTTAGTGCAAGAAAATAGTAATCTCAGGTGAAGGTAAAAGACAGAGAACATTAATGTTCAAAACTGGTAAAATATATAGTACAAACAGGAGCAACAGCAAGCACATGGATCCATGTGAAGATTAAGTGTAAATCATAATACTATTGTGTTTATTTTATAGTACTTTGTTACTTCCAGAAAGGCTCCACCATTATCTGGTTAATTGTGGCCTTGACTTTGGTGTCTCCGCATGAAAATTAGCTGTTTAAAGCTTTTATATAACTTCTATTGTGCATGTGCAACTCTTAAGCTTGAATATCTTAGATGTTTGTGGAAGTATCTGTTACTCATCACGGGGCTGATATTTTTCATCAATTAATCCAAGGATTTTATCAGTGTGGGAATAGTTGTACTTGGTGCATTTATTGCTGGAGCACGGGACTTCTCATTCGATGCTTATGGCTATTCTGTTGTTTTTATTGCAAATATCTGCACAGCAGTGTATCTAGCATCTATTGCCCGTATTGGTAAATGCCCTATTGTCTCTACTAATCATGCACAAATTAAGTTCCATCATTTGTGTTGCCTATCTTTGATGTTTTCATTATGATTTCAGGTAAATCCAGCGGTCTCAACAGCTTTGGTTTGATGTGGTGTAATGGTAAATTTTTTCTGTTTTGTAGCTAGTAAAAGAAAACTATGCCTTGTCCAAAATATTGAGAACCTTGTATACATATGTAGGAATAATTTGTGGGCCAATTTTGCTACTGTGGACATCAATTAAAGGTGACATTCAAGCAACAATGAAATTCCCAGATCTGTATTCTTCCGGGTTTCAGGTTCATCCTTTATAGAGTTTTCTGTGATATGCATAATGCATAGCTCTTGTACCCTTTCCTCTTGCTTCTCTTGCCAATCGAACATTGTTTCATTTAATCCTGATAAGAGTTTGCAAATCACTCGTTTAATCTTTTCACTTTCTTCATCAAGGTCAAGAAATGGTTGGATGAATATTACTAATCACATGTGGGTCAATTTTGTTTTTTATTGTCCTTGTAGCAGAGAGTAGCAGATCCCGCTTATATTTCTTATAGTAAGACATCGCTTTGCATAGATTACTTTTGATCTCCTGCAGCCGGAGCTAATTTACACATTAAATGGTACAAGTTGTTGGTTATTAAGGTGGCCTTAGTACCATTTCTCCTTTTTAAACTGCAGTAAAGGTTTACTAATAAAAAGCTCATCAAGAAGCTGGAAAGAAAACATCAAACACTAAATTTGCACCTTCTCACTCCTGTGCACGAAGAGTGCCCTTCTAGGTCAACATCCAACTAAAGTCCAATGTCATCATCATAGGTATTTTCCACTTGCATAAAAAATTACTAGTATCATGGAGTAAGATAGTAATGTTTATCTTAAATCACCACCTGATTTAACTTGCCAAACCCATATATTGAAACAAAATCACTTAGCCAAATACATTAAAAATGGTCCGCATTTTAGCTGCATTGATGACTTCAAGTCTTCAACCCAAATCATATCACCATGACCCCTGTGATGATCAAACTCAGAGATATCAAGAACTAGAACTGGTAGTCCTGCCTTATCATATTTTAACCATCATCCAAATCTTCTCAATTCACTCCGCAATGTAGATTCTTTCCTATAGATGGAAATTTTTCCTTTTACTGATAAAAGTTTGTCTTAATACATCTCTGGTATGTTCTGATTCAAACAAGCGAGTGTTATATTTTTCTACCCCTTTCATCTGGTTTCACATGTAGAGAAACTTTGGATTCAAGTTTTCTTCTGTTTCTATAATAGTAAAATTTCCATTAATTTGTTAGAAATGTGTTTCTTAGCTAGCCATTTTGGAAGTTTTCTTTTCTACATTTCTCTGGTGGATCTATCCCGCTTAACCACTTGCAAATGTCATTCTTTTCCTTGGGTTGAAAGTTGGCTAAGTAGTCCTTGCTTTGGATTTCTCTTAGAGAAGACACTAAAACCATTGAATAAGAACTTTATAGTTACCATTTAAACAACCGATGGGTTTGCCTATAACTCTGCAAATCGTCAAATCACCCTTCCATGTCAAGCTCTCCTTGGAACCTCTATTCTCGCCCTCCCCTGTCAAGCAAAGCCGTTCTCGTCAATATGGCTCGTTTGAAAGGAAGACTCCTGCCCACTCTGTCTCTCTCATTCTCACTTGCCAGCTTCGTCACCGCTAGTCAATTTCGACAATCGCCCAACGCTGGTACTGAAGTGAGAGAGGCAGAGTCAAAAATTTTGGGAAAGAGAAGCTTTAGACCAGGGGTGACGAGCTGAAACCTGTTCCTTCAAGGTAGAGTTTGACGGATTCAAAGGACTGGAGGAGGAAACGAAGGAAAAAGTGAAGAAGAATCACACGAGATTTGTGAGGAACAGTGACCCGGCTGACTTTCACAGTTCTCATATTTTTTAGCGAGATGCTGAGGAATTCACCCAGGAACGAAGTAAACATCACGGAGCCTCAAACTTAGCCCCCCAATTTTCAGTTTTTGACAAATGAGTTATTCACTTCTAAATAACTCACATATAAGGTGAAAAAGAAAATCTCATTCCCTTAACTTTGAAGCCCCTTATTTTATCTATTGGGTTTTATCCAGATAGTCATAGCTCAAATGAAACTGACAGTTTGCTATCGATGACTATACATCCACAAGTTCTTCCATTAGCAGAATGTTTAGTTTTTGTGCAGGGAGAACAACATTTTACAGGACAATCTTATTCAAGCCTTCACAAAACTATGAGAAATGTATGAGGTTCTCATTTCTTCCGAGCCAATGCTGCAGCTATTCCACCGGCTATGAGACCCACAGCAGTAGCAGTGATACCAATCCCAATAACACCATCTGCATTTGACAGTGAAAAACACAGGTTTTTAAGTCCTATAATTCAACATCAATGAATTCTACAACACTATCTATCTCGCACCTTTTGCAATTCGATCTTGAATGGTCTTCTTAAGAACCAGAGCTTGCCTCGAATCAGGTCCAATCTATGGAGTTAATAGTCTAAGGAGTTAAGATATGGATACAAGCGAAAACATATAGGAGTAGTAATATACAGGAAAACAGGTCTATGGAGTCGCGAAGAATCAGGGTAAGTCAACAGCTGAAAGGTGGATGCTCCGAAAATAATCAGAACTCATAAAATAATAATGCAGAACTTAAAAGTAGTCTCTCCAACTTTTTAAGTCGCTATTTAAGGTCAATAGTCAGGGACGGTTCTCACTTTAAAGAAGAAAATAGACAAATTGCAGAGGGCACTGTTCCTCCTTTTTTGTTCTAGAAAATTAAATACTCGATAAATCATATGCTTACCCGTTAACATGGAAAAGAGATGAAGCAATTTATTCTATGGCTAGTGAAAGCATAAAATGCAGTGATGAAAGTAAGCATGACAGTTGACAACTTAAAACACTGGGACTTGTGAACCCACGCAACAATTTCAATTAGCTAATAGTAGTACATGAAAGCATTCTTGCAAAGAGAGAATGCATTAATCATAAACCATCATTTAAATTTGCCTGGCGCACAAAATTCCACATATACAGGATCCAGGGGTCTGACCCTCATGATCATCATATAAGTTTGTGCTTGGAGAAAATTGCATAGCACAACCTTTTTGAAGCAACAGAGGATATCAAGTTTCTGAAGAGGACAAATCTCCACAGACCTTCAGAGAACTTAAAAACAAAGAAGTTTTCTTGACACATCAACATTCAAAGAGGAAACCTTTCAACTAGAGGAAGTAACTAGCTCTTACATATTTTCCAAACAAGTTACATTAAAAAAAAAAATGCAAGCTCACAACTTTTAAAGCCATGGCAACACTGAATGCATCAAAATCAAAATAATGAAAAGCATATTGATATAATGCTGTGAAGTTCTCTATGACAAAAAAAATTAGTGAAAGAAAATAAAAATACATGCAAAAAGCATGAAAAAAAGGACAGTCCAATAGTTTAGGTAAGGCAAATGTTGTTGTCACCATCTACAGGTTTAAATACAGTCACCCTTGTCGTTTGCTCTTCCCTTGGCCTCTCATATATAGCCCCAACGCTCCGAAACACCCCCCGGGAAGAAAACACACACACAAGGGAGGCAAAGGAAGATAGAAATAGAAAAGGAAAGAGAGGAGCAAGAGTAAAACAGTTGCGAGGCAACCAAGAGATGAGTTTCAGACAAAGGCAATACCTCCAAACACTGGTCTATAATTTGTCGACTCTTTGAGAAATCTCCAGTTCTATAATATCCAACTGCCAAGAGGTAAAGTTTCTCTTTCTGCTGCAAAGGAGATTTGTCATTTCCTAGTGAAGCTGCAGAAGCAATCATTCATTTCACGACACATTTGAGAATGCGAAAAGCAGCAAACAAGATTCAATGATAATAAAATAATGAATGCACATATAACTGAACAGACATGGATAAGACAGTTTACTTTCATGAACGATCTGTTACAGATTACTAGACAAGTCAACATAGTTGAGAACACGGAATCTGGTACCTACATGTATTTTACATATGAATCATTTCTGTAATGAACCAGAAATCAAGCGGAAATTCTTAGATCTGTAAACCAAAGGAACTTAAGCTCTGCAAAATATGATCACCACCATGCTCTTACTACGCGTGTCAAAGAGAAACTGAAAAGAAAATAAAATACAGAAACAAACAGTGTTCTGCCTTTGGAAGTTCAGAATTGATGACAAACAAAGCCTGAATTTATGCCAAATGAAGCCTGACCGAAAGTATCCATAAAACCATCATTGGGGGAAGCAAATGAACATATATCCTAGTGACAGGCAATATCCAACGCCACATCCAATCCAGGCAGGATCCGTTTTAAATCAGCGAATAAATTACAAGCTGCGGCTTTGAGTTCTTAAGGACTGCCTGAAATTACAGGCAATATCCAACGCCACAACCAAACAATGAAGATGTGACACTTGTATAGATGTAGAATGAAGACTATCAAAACAGCTGACTACAAGGTAAATTCACATATCTTTAAAATCAAACCATGACTAACTGAGCGACAATCTGTTAGATGAAATTGAAAACTCGGTAACTGATACAAAACCCTAAAATGATGCTATTGAGTTAACAGAGGAAGCAATAAGTAAAAGAGACTAAGTCAGAGGCATGGACAAGCTGCAGAGCTGCTAACCTTCAAGCATAGCAATCCCACGCTGAACATCTTCTACTTGTCTGGAGTGAACGAGAGCCCAGGAAAGGCGCATGATGCTTTCGTTCTTCTGTTCCTCAGACCCACCACTGGCAGCATCCGCAACCTCTCTTTCAAAAGCCTGAAACAAGTTTAACGAACTTGAATCCAGTTTATAGACGGTAAAGACAGATCAGATTGTCGGCAAAAGAACTGAGACGGCGAGAGTTAACTCACAGCGACGATGTCGCGGTCGGCCCACGGGATGTTATCGCCGCCACCGAAGAAGGAGCCGACCGATTCGAAGAATTTCCCGATCTTCGCTTCCATTCCACTTCTTCTGCGGATTCAGCGATGTCTACTACAAGCCTTGTTATTGTACTTATGATGTGCTCTGGGTTTGGGGAACTTCTTAGCTAAGAAATTGTGCGACCTTAATTAAGCTAACTAGCAAGTATAAATAGGAATGGAATATATCAAGTTCTGAACCCTAAACTTTTGAAGAGTGTTTTTATCTATCCCCAAACTAAAAATTGGCACCCAATTATAGCTCAACTTATCCCTATTGTCCAACTAAGGCCTTAGATGGCGGCACGTGGAATTAGGGGTCGGCATTCGGTCAGTTCGGTTAAAATCAATCCGAATTGATTGGTTTAGGTGGTTTTTGATTTCTGATCATAATAAACCGAACCATGAAACTGAAAAAACCAAAACGAACTTGTTCAGTTCGGTCAAAAACTGAAAAAATCGAACAATTTTTGTAGTTCATAAATTTGATCAATTCTCCCAACTCTTTATACTTTTTTAATGAAACAAAACAATTAAACTATTACAACAAGACAATCCAATAAAGATCCAAAATATGAAAACAATACCAACATAAACCAAATGCAAAAAAAAAAATCAATCTGGTTTCTTCGTTCACCGAAAAAACCGAAATCGCACCGAACCGAAAATCGCCTATTCGGTTTCAACTGTACCCGACCCGAATAACCAAATTAACCGAACGGAAATTTGAATTAGTTTGATTTACCTTCTTTTTTTTTACAGACCAACCTGTTGCACACCCCTACCCGTGGCGGCAAACATCAGTGGTCATGGATGAATGGGTTTGCTGATCTTGTTGCGTTAGAAAATAAAGACTTTATTATCATATAGTCCCCTGAAAAATGTTGATTCAATCATTTTAGTCCATGAATTATAAAACGTGCCAACTTAGTCCTCAACTATGCACTGTCAAGCACTTTACCCATTTCAGTGTATTAATGTTAGTTTACCTTAGGAAAATGTACTATGATCCTAATTCTTTCTAATCTATGCTCAAAGTCCATAAACCTATTAGATCTAATAAAAATATCACCTCACTCATAGCTTGTGTCAAATTGGCGCCCCTTTCTTGATTCTTTATCACTCGTCCCACCAAATTAGATAAAGCTGCCATTTGAGCTTGTATCGAGGATTCTTTATCCAACTCATGTAAGCCTCGCCCTCTGGGAAACCTTGAATCATCTCTACCTCGATGTTGTTCACTCCTCTCGAGTAAGTCGAGATGTTCCCACGCATCTTCCAGATCCTTCTGCATGAAGAAACCACCTGCTGTGGCATCCAATTGTTCCTGAGACCGTGAAGAAAGTCCTTCAAAGAAAAGATAGATTTGATCATCCATGGGTAGTGCTACTTGAGGACATTTCTTGTTTAACTCCTTAAACCTTGTCCAGGCTTGAGCTATGGTTTCTCCAGCTTCTTCCCAAAATTTATACAACTCATTCTTCGCTTCAAAGGCCTTTCTCGGAGAGTAATACTTCTTGAGAAAAGCTTGCTTCAATTCATCCCAAGTTTTAACCTTTTCCGGATCTAAGCTCATATACCATTTGACTGCATGACTTGTCAAAGAGAAATGGAAAAGTCGCATCTTATTGTCATCGTTGGGAACTCCTCTTGTCTCAAGGATGTCACTAATCATGAGGAAGTGGTCCAAATGCACACACGAGTCTTCATTAGCCAACCCACTAAAGGAGTGCTTCTTCAGATAAGAAAGCACGTGCCCTGGAATAGTATAATCACCCGTAGGGGCTGGGGGTCGGATTCTTCTTTCATCATCTGCCAAGAACTTTGGGCCATATTTGTCAGCTAAAGGTATTCCTCTTCTAATGACCTCATTATTGTCATTTCGTGCATCACCACCGTTGTTCACATTTCGACCATTAACATTGTTGGTTTGACGATGACTGTTGGTATTATTATTCTCATATTGATGTTCGTTCCCATTGTTAACATTATTCCCCGGAGGAATAAGATGCGCCATATTCACGGAAGATGAAGATGAACCACTAGAATCCTCTTGATGGTCTTTGCCTTGTTGCTTCAATTGCCAAAGGGTCTTCTCAATTTCAGGATCACAAGCAATTACTATCCCGTGAAAGTGTCTAGTCATGCACCAAAAACCAAACCTGTAGTGATGAGAAAGATACTATAACCAGTAAGTAACACAATTCTAATTAAAAAAAGTAATATCACACTCAAAAATCAAAAACTCAATCAACATACACTCAGTTCCCCGGCAACGACGCCAAAAACTTGGAGCGTGCAAAATGGTGTAACTTTCTAGCACAAATTTTATATTTATAATTACCATTTTGATGCCCTTAAGTGTAAGGATCGTGTGTATTATAATGTTAAGAGCGAAAAGGGTGTCGAACCCAAGAAAAATAGAGCGTCAATCAACTTGATGAATGAAAGTGCAAATTACTCTAAAAAAAAGGATAATAATCAACGAGAAAACAATGAATTGATCTAACTTTGGAATGAAGGTAACTCTAACAAGTAAACTAACAATTATCAAAGAGATGCACGAATGACTTGATAAACAAGTAAACATAAATAAAACGATTGAAGATTTTCAATTATAAAAGACTCTCGGGGTTTGCTTGGGTGTTAAGGGTTGCTACAAGTTCCTCTAAGGAATTTGAGATGAGTTACTTCTACTAATAAATTTCTCTCTCAAGAAAACATGTTAATCTCTTAACAAATCAACCTAGTCATTCTCATGTACTAGCATTAACTCTTAAGACAAGAATAGTTCATAACCTAATCACCAAATAACTCCTAAAAGTTATCTCTAACTAATAGCAAGTTATCCAATTGATTCCTACTAGTCTAGTTCAACCAAATCTTTCTCAGACATTTTATCGAACACTTGGTCTGCATGTATGAATGTGGCAACATTCATCATAACAAGAACATCTAAATCACAAGAATCAATATCCAAATCAATATAGATATGAGAACTCATAAGAATTACCCTAGGCAAGCAAACCCCAAGAGATATGAGTCTACTCACTCATACTCATATCATAACAACACATGAACATGTAATAATGAAGATTAAGAATTGAATGGGAAGAACAAAAACTCTATTAGAAGTGTCTTCCACCAAGAATCATCAAGCTTGAAGTCCAGAGAATCATGAGAGTTCAAACCCTAGGTAGAATGATGGTGGGAGCTCCTAAGAGAAATTAAACTCTAAAATTCGTAATTAAAACCAAATTAATTAAGAAGTCATTCTAAAAGAGTATATATAGGGAATTATAATGACTAAAGAGACCCTAGACATGTTGGACACCTTTACGGACTTAATTGCGGGTAAAATAGTCTATAAAACCAGATAAAATAAGTGGAAGTCAAGAATTAACGTGATGGTCCTCGGTAGGCAAATCTGCATTTTTGGATACCATCATCACACTGTGTTAATGCCGAACTGGTGTCGTGAATGGTGAAAATGAGGCAGGGATTCCTCCCCAACGGTTGTTGGCACCGAGTTGGCACCGTAGAAGAGCTTCTTAGATATCACATCTTGAAAATGTTATACAGGATGCTATAGAGCTTCAAATGAGATGAGGTTGGCCTTGTTGGAAGACTCTATTTATGAACTTAAATTTAGCATTTTGAATCACTCAATTTGGAGCTCATATGAAACAGATATGGTCATTTGAAGTTGGTGTCCTGAGTCATGGCGCCATAGATGATTTCCTTGATCTTAAAGCCTCAAAACGTCCATTCCATACTCCTTAAAGTTTGAGAGCCCTTCTCTTTACTATTATTGCTCGATTTCTACCCTCTGGGCATGTACCTACACGAAGATGAGCTTACTAAGTAAAACATGCAAATATGGTCAGATATATTCAGATACATGATGGAAATGATGTAAATCATGAAGAAATGTGATATGTGTATGCCACACATCAGGTCCCCATTCATACACACGTCCGACGGGTCATGGAGATTGTTGCTAGTATCTAGAAGCAAGCCTCTTTGGAGGTGGTCATGGCCCAATACAAGGAGGGTTTCCTACGGTGTCGTTACCAAGCCGAAGTAACCAATCCTGGTCAGGAATTTGACTACCTTGATGGCTCTAGAATCGACGATTCCTCACCTGCATTCATTGCGAATGGGGGGTTGAGGGTCATAAAATGAGGTTGTCATGGTATGAGAACTTTCCTCAGGACCTTGAATGTTTGGAGTCCAAATTTCTGCCCCCGAGCGAGACCAACACGCCACCATCGGCTGCACTGAACATGGATCCCTCTTCTGCTTTAGGTCCTGAGGTTTCCCCGAATGGGGCTGTAGTGGCAGGTGGGGGAGGCACCATAAATGATGTAGTGATCCCCTGTTAGGCCATTTGTTTTATGTAAACACTTTTAATATTATTTTAACGAGATATGAATATTTCTATGTATTTTGTTTCTTGTAAGGGCTTAATCACTTGTCAGCTTTAGTCCAACGTTTAGCCTTGTTCATATTCGATAGAGGGCTGCCCTTGTTCGTAGTCGATAGGGGGCTTTAGGGGAAGCTATCTTTTTGTAGATGTAGTTCCCTTTTATAAGTTAGGCGCAAACGGGCACTTTAATTCCTAAATATCCCAGCCTTATTAAGCCTTAGGCTTAATTTTTCTGTTCTCTAAACTAGCCTTAGTTGCGACGATGTCATATTGAAATGTAAGTTGTCGACGATGGCGCATTGCCTTGAAAATGTTTATTAATCATAACGGCCAACTGGTTTTAAGGAGTTCTTAAACATAATAGAGATGCAAGTTGTCAGCGTGAAACGTTCGCTCACAGACTTTGCCCCTGAAATGTTTGAGTTCAAAGACCCCTGGACGGACATACTTATGTATTATGTAGGGTCCGGACCAGTTTGGGCGAAGTGTGTCGTGGTCCTCGTTTCTTCCATCGAGCTCAGATTGTAAAAGCACAATCAATCCTTCTTTTAGTTCCTTAGGTCGAACCTTAGTGTTGTGGGCTAGCTTGGTTCGTTGTTTGAATGTTAATAGACGTAGCCTTGCTTCTTCTCGTAACTCTTCGTTAATGTCGAGTTGTGCTCGAAGACCTTTTTCGTTAGCTGAGGCGTCAAAATTCAGAGTGCGAATCGAGATGACATCCTCCTCAATAGGGAGTTGGCGATCAGTCCTGTAAGCCAGTGAGAACGGTGTCTCCCCTATAGAGGTACGGGCAGTCGTTCTGTAATCTCATAGGACGTTTGGTAGCTCCTCTGGCCATCATCCTTTTGCTCCTTCTAGACGTTTCTTGAGTCCCTCTTTGATTGTCCTATTCGAGACTTCAACCTGTCCGTTAGACTGGGGATGAGCGACTGGTGCGTAGCACATCTTTATGTCGTGTTCTTCTGCCCACGGGTGCATTTTCATATTAGCCAGCTGGGGATCGTTGTCCATGATTATTGCTCGTGGGTAGCCATATCTTCTCACTATGTCTTTCCATAAGAAATTAATTATTATGTCCGTGGTAATAGTCGGTAATGGTTTGACCTCAATCCATTTTGTGAAGTAGTCCACCGCTACTATGCAATGCTGATATTGTCGCTGATGTTTGGGCATAAAACCTATGAGATCGAGCCTCAATAGTGTGAAGGGGATTGCGTATGTTAGTGATGGCGATTCCATCAACGGCAGTCTCTGTATCCTTTAATTGATTTGACATGCGTGACATCTTCGTACCCATTCTGTCGCGTCGTGTTTTAATGTCGGCCAGTAGTATCCCAACCGGAGGTATTTGTGAGCCAGTGAATCGGATCCTATGTGGGCTCCGTAAAATCCTTGGTGGACCTCTTTCAACACTTTCATGGCGTCATGTGGTGCTAGGCACCGTTGGAGTTGCATTGCATGACCCCTACGTCATAGGTCCCCATTAATTATGACGAACCTGGAAGAACGGTTCCTGACTTCTATTTTCCCGGTCGTCGTTCCGGGCGTGGCTCCTGTTAATAGATACCTCAAGATAGGGTTCCGCCAATCTGTGGTAGGTGCGTCTTCTGAAGTACTTTCCGAGATGTGGTGGATCGATGGTTTCGTCAACGTTTCGTTCGGGGCCTGGTATCGCCCTTTGGATAGTTTGTCTGCGTGGTCATTATGGGCCTTGGGGATCTTGATTAGATGTAGGTATTTGAACTCCGCTTCGAGTTGTTTCACCAATGTTAAGTATTTCATCAGTGTTGGGTCTTTACATTCTGATGTCCCTGTTACCCGAGTTACGACTAACTGGGAGTCGCTGTGGATGACCAGACGTCGAATTCCTATTTTACGTGCGAGTTTTACGCATGTTATTAGGGGCCTCATACTCTACTGTATTATTGGTCACGAGAAATTGGAAACAGACCTGCAACGATGCTTCCATTCCCATGGGTCCCTTGAGGTAGACTCCTCCGCCAGGAGACTGGGTCTTTGAGGCCTAGTCAACGTATATGTTCCACTGTGGTGGTTCTGAGATTTCGGGTTCCTTGTTGATTTCATTTTTCTCTGGTGAGAGGCCTGTAAATTCTACCATGAAGTCTGCCAAGGCTTGAGCTTTTATGGCCTTCCTCGTTTCAAATGTCAGATCGAACTGCTCAATCTCTATGCACCACTTGCTTAACCTCCCTGAATGCTCCAACCTCCTAAGGATGTCTTTTAGTGGAAAATTTGTTCTTACTGTGATAGGATTTCCTTGAAAATAGGGCCTTAATTTGCGTGAGGATATAACGATGGTGAAGATAGCCTTCTGTAAGGGCGGGTAGTTGGCTTCCGCTCCTCTTAAGGTGTGGCTGGTATAATATACGGGCGACTGGGCCTCACCTTCCTCCTTTATGAGAACCGAGCATATTGCATTGTTTGTGGTTGAAAGGTATATAACCAGGGATAGCTGTTATTTTCTTCAGGTTGGCGTCAATCCTCCGGTTGGAGATCATATAACCCAGGAACTTTCCTGCTCCGACCCCGGAGACGCATTTCTTCGAATTTAGCTTTTATGTTGTACTTCCTCAAAGCCTTGAAAGTCTCTTGCAGGTCCCTTAGGTATTCCTCGAAGGTCATGCTCTTTACAATTACGTCGTCCATATATGCCTCAAGGTTACGTCCAATCTGTCCGGTGAAAACCATGTTCATCAGGCGCTAATATGTGGCCCCGAGGTTCTTAAGTCCGAACGACATCCTCACGTAGTAATAAACTGCTTCCCCAGTGGTGAAGGTCGTTTTGAAGGCGTCTTATGGTGGGGTCTATGAATATCTAGTGGTAGCCACTATAGACGTCCATAAATGATAAGACACGGAATCCCGAGGTGGATTCGACTAGCTAGTCGATCGGGCAAAGGGAGTATAGATCCTTAGGTCACCCATAATTCACCCCTTTATAATCTACGCACAATCGCCAATCACCATTCTCTTTATCAGCGAGAACAACGTGGCCAACCACTCAGAATAATGAATCTCCTTTATTATGTTAGCATCTAAATGTTTTTTGACCTCGGCCCTACAAACTCCCTCCGCTCAGGGGCCATAGGTCTAGTTCTCTGTTTAATGGGCTTAAACCCCACGAGTACATTCAGCTAAAGAGAAATGATCGAGGGGTCAACCCCCGGTAGGTCCTCGGGACCCCATGCAAAAACATCGATGTTTGCCGAGAGAAGATGGATGAGTGTTACCTTGTCTGCTTCTGAAAGATCCGAGCCCACTTTAAACTTCTTTCCTGGTGTCACTTCTATCTCAATGAAATCCGCCAATAGGTTTGGGTCCGAGGCTTCGGACTCTGACCCCTTATTTTTGGCTTCTCGCTCAGGATCCTTGGGCCGCTTTGGGGGTATACATTTCGGGATGCCTAGAGGTCCCGCCAAAGTGTGGATATAATTTGTACGGGATAGGTTTTGGTTCATGAAGATGGTCGCGTCGCCACGAGGGGTGACGAATTCGATAGTGAGCATTCGAACGTCGCAACGTATGTGAAATTTGACTTGAGCAAGTCATCCTAGGATCGCATTGTATGGTAACGGGACGTCAAGAATGATATTCTCGGCCCAGATTGAGGAAACCTACAGCTGCAACAAAGAGAAGAAATGGGTTGGGTTTGTGTGATCGATGACCCACTCCGACGCTCAAGTTAATAAGAATCGGAGAAGAATGGAGCTGCGAGGTTTACCACAACTCCAAGGTTCAGAGTAATCAGAATATTGTACCTTGAGAGGTTCTTGGGCACTCTTTTTATAGTGGAGGATCATGTAGAGTTTGAGTTGGAGTTGGAGTGGGTCAGCCTGTAGATCAGGATGGAGCCGGCCAACAGGACTCCTAATCCTATTAGGGCATGGACTTCTCCTTGTTTGTTCCGCAAGTTCAGGGGTCCTCAGCAGGTTTCTCGGGGCCTCTCCTGTAAGAGAGGTCGTTATGTTTACTAGCATGTGAGCTTTTAAAGGTGGCCCAAAAGCTTCTGGCCCAATGGGCTTAATGTTGGGGCCATTTGGGCCCGATATACCATAAAGGACGGTGAGGTCTAACCTCTAATCACTCACTCTTATTCGTGGCATGAGGTTTACTGAAATCTATAATTATTCTTTTGAATATTAACTTCATAAATTTTAATTAAATTATTGAATCAATTACTCTAATTGCATATGAAGTTCCTCTCGCATGATGATCAACTTATTTTTAAATCATCATTTTATTACCTAAAAATATTAATTAATAAATTTACTAAGAGCCTAGAAAACTTGTTAATTCATAAGTGGGGTCGGTAAATCTAATTTATAAACAATAAGGTTCTTTTATGAAAAAAATGGTAGTTTGAGTTAAAATTGTAATTGTTATCAACTAAGAGATTAATTCACACAATTTTGAATAGTTGAGAGATTAAAGTATACTGAGTTAAAATTGATGGGCTAACTCACATGAGTTGGTAAAGTAGAGGAACTCTACGTACATTTAGGCTCAATAAATAGTTTAAGGAGAGTAAATTCCTCTAGAGATCTGTAAAAATAATTCATGTCATATTGAGGTTCTATTTTAAAAATTTGTCTTATTTTGGTGATATCCTATGGTATAGTGTTTTATTTTAGTCCTTTCCGTCTAAGTTGACCGTTATATTTGACGGATCCAAGTGAAATTACTCTTTTACCCTCACAATTTTTTTTAACTGTAGTCCTTAACTTACATTTTCCTAAATTTTTAGGGCAGAAGGTTCGATTTTGTCACTGATGTATACCCGGTGGCTCGATTTTGCCACTCAATAATTTTTGAACACTTTTTTGCCACTATTACCAAACAGGTTCGATTTTACCACCGACGTTAAATATTTTGTAAAAACTATAAAATTTACCTCAAACATTATAATTTTACAAATCCACCCAACTTCCTCATTTGCTTTATTTATGCAAGCTACATCTGCGATTACCTATAAATTCAAGAAGACTTTCTCTGCTTCCGCCATCATAAACCAGAAGAGAGTTCAAATTACTGAAATTCCTCAGCTTTCTCATTCTTTTCTCGGCCCCGTTTGCTCCATCTATTTGCAAAAGATTGTATCATTTGTTCTAACAGTTTTACAGTATTTAATCTATGGTTTATTTGCTTTTATTTTTAGACATTGAAACTAGAAAATTCATATGTGAATTATAATATGATATCTAAGTTTTCTAAATATATATTTTCTTAATTTCCTTATACTGGTTATCTTTATTAAAAATTGAGGCAAATATTAAATTTTGAAACAACACAGTCAAATGATATAGTATTTTTTACCGGACGGAGAAAGTATTAGATTGATCCAAGCTTTTGTTGAAAGATGAAGAGGGTAATGAAGATAAATCTGGGTAGATAGATGGTCAATTTGTAAACTTTGAAAAAGTTAAGAGTTAATTTGTTAATTTTTAAAAGTTTGAGGTCAAATTGATTATTAGAATATTGTGTTTTAACGAAACATGATGAAATATTCCATCTGTTAATGGAGCAAATAGTAAAATCAATCCTGAAACAAACTTTAGTGGCAAACGTTCTCCCACTTAAAAATATTAGTGGAAAAAAATTGCTCAAAAATTGTTAAGTAGCAATATTGAGTCACCAGATATACATCAATGATAAAATCAAACTTTCTGCCTTATTATAATAGGAGTGTTTTTTCTTTTCTTTTCTCTTATTGTTTTATGGTTTAGCATCACTCCAAATGTACTCTACCATCATGTAGGAGCACCATACGTTTGCTAACCATAATGTACCACCATCCATTTCTAATATATTGCTTCTTGTGTTGTTGTGCAAAAAAAAATCCTGATGAGAGTTGTGATTTAGGATTAGTAGAGTCTAGATTTAGTAGTACAAAAATCGTGATCCATAGTATTGATCCGGTTATAGATTTAATTATTCAGTTTTCTTATTTGATAATCCGTAATAGTAATTGATGATTTACTGTAAAAACATTGTGATCTAGGATACTTTTTTAATGATCTATATACCAATTTGATGATCTGATGCACTTATTTGATTATCCACTCTAATTGATGATCCATTTAGGAATTTTTTTATTTATTGTAGAAAATTTATGTTCATCGGATAAACAATAAAAAAAAACATGTTGAAACCTATGATATATGAATCTTCTTTTATTCGTCTTCTTTTTCTCTTTCAATTGAATTTGAATTAATTCTTTGTGATATTTTTGTTATGAAATAAAAAAGATATGCATTTTTTTAGAGGGTAGAAAAAAGAAAAATGGTATTCTTATAAATAAATGCACTATTTCAGCACTTACAGTGCGCGCAACCTAATCTGTGCCTTTTTTATTCTCACTTTTCCTATTTCTCATATTACACTATATTACATTTGGCAGAGGTTAGCATGCGCCAATTAGGATGGCGCATACAGTGTGCAGAAGTTTTCATTTTAATTACATAAATATCATTTTTTCTTTTTTTGTTTTTTTTAAAGAATGTATATTTTCTATTCTATAATAATAAATTAAAAAAAGTTTGTTTAATGAAAAGAGGAAAAGAAGACGAGAAAAAAAAAACTATATGTGATATATTTTGATATTTTTTTCAAATTCTGTTTAAGTGTCGATATATTTTTTTACTATTTATTTGAATTAATTACGAAACTACTATTGGGATCATAAAATTCATTTGAGGATCATCATATATCACTACGAGGATCATGAAGTATAAGGGTGATAAAAATTTTATTGCGGGATCACTACTCAACTACTCCAGGATCACTACTCTTCTACTACTAGATCACGATTATCATACTATTGTCTACTCGCATACGACTCTCTTACTACCGGATCAAGACTCATACTATCGGATCTGTAACACCCCCATTTACCCACCCTGAAATTTTAGGGGAAATTGGAAACTTTTTGAACCTAAGTTTCACAAACGATAAACGTGAGTGCTACACCAACAAAATAACAAAAGATAAGTGCAGCGGAAGAGAGCTAGAGTTCGTTTTAATTCCCAACGATAACCTCCTAACACCAGATAGCCATGTCGAGAAGTTACAACGTATCTCCACCCGGTAATTGCTCCTCCTCGAAGTACGTCTACCCGTACTCCGACTCAGCGAGATTGACATAGTAATTCTTCCCGTAGAACTCACCTATAATTTAAGAGGTGAGTGTTCATTTGCTCAGTAAGGAGGAAAGATTACAGATCCTTCACAATGGTCGTAATGTTTCCTCAAATAAACAAACTCAAGAATAATGATTCTAAGCATAATAGATTCCAACATATTAATATATACAGTTCAACATGAAATTAACAAGAAATCAGACAATCCTAGTCCATGCGAAGATCTAAATGCAGAAATCATCTTCGATTTAATCATTATATGCCATAAAATATTTTCGAAACCATTTTTCAAAAATATGCCGTCGGATGAACCTAGGGTGGTGGGTGTGTACAACACCACACTCTCAGGAATGCCCCTTAAACAGAGCCACTAGGGATGCCTCCAGGCCAGAGCCCAACAAGAAA
>JBBYHH010053049.1:0-15873 GCA_038382905.1 Daphne laureola
TCCGTGATAAGCGTCGGTGGAGTTTCGTCAAATCCCTCGGAGAGAAAAACAAAATCTTTGTACCCAGAAACAGAAACAACCCAGATTTCTCTCCATACAGTTCTCGAGAGCCGATCGAGGTCTCTGACGCCATCTTCGATCCGGGGAAACATGCGGTTGTTGTCGCCGCCGCTACGACGGCTGTTGCTGAGGTTGCCGTCGCTGCTGCTCAAGCCGTTGCCGCCGCCGTTAAGCTCACGAGCAGTGGCCAGTCTCCGCATGAGGCGGCAACGGGTTTTGGAGACCGAGAACACTCGACCGTTGTGAAGATTCAGTCGGCATTTCGTGGATCGAAGAGGTCGTTGGTGGAGAGGAGATCACGGATGTTGATTCAGTGGAAATTCACTGTGAATTCTAGAAATTCACACCTACTCAAAATCACCTAAGGTCCTAAGATGAATTTGAGACTAATTTACTAGTGAATTATAAAAGGTGAATTATACATTAATTCAATTAAAAAAATCTAAGTTTGAAACCCCTATTAATAGACAAGATTCTTAAAATAAAACATGATTAATACAATAGTGAAATACTATTACATAAGGGACTAACGAGACATTTTAGTCCCAATATAGTAATACTAAACCTGGGTCGATCCATGATCCTTTACCGCATTCATTCATAGCCTACTCTTCCCTTCCGAGTCTAATGCCTCGGATCCATGATCTTTTCTTGTGACGGATCGTAACTGTCTGCCCTATGATGGAAACTAATTTAGTGGGCCAACGAATTGGGCTCAAGCCCATATTATGTACATAGAGGTTCAGCTCAAGCCCATGTATTCAGTTTCTCTTTAGTGCTGAAAGCCCATCAACGACTATAATAGCCACTAGCGAAGAAGCACCAGTTTGTTGACGATCAAAGAGGAAAGTAGAAGAAAAGAAACCCCTCCAAAAGAGCTAACAGAGGCGGACTGAATTGGAATTGGCCGATTTTTGTTACTCTAACACCTTCCCTTTTTTTCTGAGAAGCAACAATTCATCTGCCTGATAAGTAGAGAGGGAGGGGGGCTTCTTTTTCTTCTTTTGTTGTGTTTGCGTATCTGTGACGCTGCGAGGATCGAGATCGGAGCTGAGTCGTCGCCGGAGACAAGAATCCGACCAAGGTTGATACGAAATGTCGAAGAAGAAAGCTTTCACGGGCAACACCATGACTCTCAAGGACTTTCATGGCGGCTCTATTCCCACTGATCTCCCTCTCCCTTCTGCTCCCGGCGTGTAAATCTTTTTCTCTCTTTCTTTTCGATTTGTGTTTGGTGTTTTGTCTTCTGGGTTTGATTCAAGAACTCTTATTTAGCACTCCTGATACTAGATCGGACTACTTTTTGTCATGGTTTTGGATATGGAAGTGAGGACAAACTTTAGTTAATTTTTGCTGTTTCTTTGTCATTTTTGGTGTAGGGTGGCAAGGCCTGCAGATCGTCCTGGTTTCGATAGGTCTTCTTCATGGGGAAACCCGATGGGTCGTCCTGATCTTCGGCCGCGGCCGAGCTCTTCCCCTGCGACGAGGCATCTTGATGAGAAAGCCCCATTTCTAACGCATTCTGCTCATATCGGCCGTAATTTCGACGAGGACGAAAGGAAGCCATTGGATGGAGGGTCTGGTTCTCGTAGAATGGTCAGGGATGACAGCTTTGGTGTTTCAGCTAAAAATGGGGTTGTGTCGGCTGCCAGGGCGTCACCTCAGTATGGTTCAGTGTATGGGACATCGAATTCATATTCTGCTAGAGTTTCCGAATCAGCCCGTCCGCAGAATTCATCTGGCAACAATTCCCCAGCTGTTTCAGGGTCTGTTAGTGCGAATGCGTGGACGGCTAGGAAGGAATTCGGAGTTGCTTCTGATCCACCTGTACAATCTGTCTGGTCTGAGCAAGATGCTGTGTCGAAGTTGGCTCATGCTAGTGCAATTGAAAAAGTGTCTTCTGGTAGATGGCAGTCCAAGCCTTCTGTTGGGTATCAGAGAGATACTGAGAGTACTAGGTATGTAGAGACCGAAAACCGTTTGCACCTTAGGGGTTATGATGAAAATACACAGATAAGAGCGGATGTGCTGGCTGACAAGGAGTATATGGATGCAGCATTGGTAAGACAAGCAGAAACAAATTTGAATCTGGAAGACAGGCGGGGTGGTAAGAAGGAGTTGCAAGACTTCGGGAGGAACATTACTTCAAACCCTTCTGATGTTAAAGAAAGAAAGTCAGCAGTCCCTGTTGGTAGTCAACCAATTCATTTGGATAACAAATTAAGTGGCTCCGAAATGCAACAAGCAGGGCAGTCAGCAGCACCGGAGAGACCTAGACTGAAATTGCTTCCCCGAACTAAGCCACTGGATGGTCTTGAACCGGTTATTGATAAGCAGGTTGTATATCTTATTCAACTTGCTGTCTTGTGCATCCTTTTCTTTCTCAATCTGCATTACTATCTGCTTTAGTTTTGATGGTTTGCATGAATATAGGGGCACCAGCAGCTACGAGACCCTGTTTTAGGACATACTGAAACAGGTATCCTGTCCCATGGAAATGTTGTTTCTCCGAAACCAGCTTTGACTGGTAGTGAAAGTGTCAACCCTACATTTGAGCGCCCAAAACTGAATTTGAAGCCACGTTCACAGCCATCTGAAGGTGTCTCTGAAAAGGAGAGGTTAGCATTTCTAGTTCAAGTCACTGCTGCTTATTGAAGGTTATTACATCTGTGTACTACTGAAATATTTCATGATTGCTGAATTCAACTGATAAATGTTGATTTTACCTTTGGGAAGAGAGATGTATTTGGATAATTAGGTTAGTGTTGTTTTTTCACGATATTTCTGTCTACATGGTGAACAGCATGAACAGAAGCTGCTGCACAAACTTGATGTTGTTTTGTGCTTTTCTTGTTTTTTTAAAGCAAAAAGGGTCCGTAAATGAGTTTTCTCTGGCTTTTTAGATTCTCCTTTTTCTATACTATCACCTATTCAAGTCCAGCTTGTTTAAATTTAAAAAACCAAATTTATGTGGCAGATCAGATGCTTTCAGCATTTTAACCTTTTGAATCTGGCTACATGTTTTCCCCCTTGAATGAACATACTGCTGTATCTAACACTTTCCGAATCTTGTATGACATTTTAGTGTTAAGATCAGCATTAGGATTATTTGATTTTGTTCATCTTGCTGGCAATTCTAACTTGCGCAGATGCATGTCTCAACAGTTTTTTTAATCATATTATTCACGTATTTGGTCCTTCCTAAACTAATAAGATAATGGTACCCTCTGTGAGAGAGGTCCGCTTGTTTTTACCTTTTTCTCCTAAATTTTTCTAAGCATTCGTTTTTTCATCAAAATTTTGAAATTCTGGAGTTCAACATGTCTGTCAAAAGTCTCTCAATAGAGTTAGTAGCATTCAAAGTGTTGATAACGTAGAGAGCAAGCTCTCATATGTGTGTCTAACTTCAGCATGATTTCTTATCTCCTTTTGTCATGCACAGTAAGTTCCAATTGCATCAGTCTGATTAGGTGATGCGTTTATTAGGATGTTGGCAGGCACTTATTATATTGCTATTTGGTTCTTTTCTATTGTTTGTTTTGAACTGCACATACATGCATCTTACCTTTATGTTTCATCATGGCAGAACTGCACTCTTTGGTGGTGCTCGACCACGGGAAATGGTATGATAAGATTTTTTTTTCTGTCAAAATTTCATTCAGTGTTTCTGAATTGAATCTTGTTCTACAGTTTTTTGAGGTTGTCTAAGCCGCAGCCGGTGCTAGTTCTGCTGCTTCTTTTTCTTCTCATAAATGTTTTGTGGTCCTTTTTCTTGACCAGTTGTGGAAAACTAATGAAACACTTCTACGGTTTAGGTTCTGAAGGACCGAGGTGTTGATCATGTTCCCCTCAGCAACCATGACCAGGGTCAACACCATGATGCCCAGAGGTATTTATGTCGTTCTCGATGTTATTTTTCACTTCATTTATATTTTAAGCTGCATTTTATTCCATATACTCCTTCCGTCCTGCAAAATAGTATGAAACATTTGAGTGGGTACAGAGATTAAGTTGGCATATAAGACAAAAGTAACTTCGTATAAGAAAAGAAGACAAAAGTAACTTTCTTGGGTGGAGAAGGGAAATTGAGTGTAATAAGGGCTAAATGGTGTTATAGAGTTTGTTTAAAAGGAAGTGATTCAACTTTTCTGAGATAACCCAAATAGGAATACATTTACTTTTCTGGGATGTAGGGAGTAATGTTCTGTCAAATGTTTGACTGCTATTTGCATGGCAAAAAGTGATTTTTTTTGCTTTAAATATTTCAGCTTCAGATGTAGAAAGTTGTAGAGGTTTCTTATACTTCTCTTCCCCTTGTGTGAAGGATCAATCATAGTGTTCCGAGGGCTGATAAAGTCCCTGATCAACCAACTTCATCTCGTCATGCTGAAAGAACTGAGAATCATCCGCTCGATCAAAGGACTGGAAGAATAACAGATAGGAATCATCGGGTAGATACAGAGAAAGTTGATATCCAGAGGAAGAATTGGCGTAATGAGAACCGAAAGAATAGCCGAGAGAGGCACCAGCCAGAGCAGCAGCAGCAGCAGCAGGAGAGACAGGCATCTCCTCAGACATGGCGGAAGCCCGTTGAGCCACCAAAACCAGCCTCTCCGGACACGGGTGGTGTCCGACATGGAAAAGTGAGTTCAGCTCTGGAGCTGGCTCAAGCCTTCTCTAAATCACACTCGTCGGACCCTAAAGCAGACGATCGTTATTCTGGCGGGCAGAGGAACCTCCCTGGACGTGCACAGGTACCCTTTTCTCGGCTAACAAGTGCAGCAGCCCCAAGGGCTCAGATAAATGGATACTGATTGAGGGTTTGGACTTGACTTGTTCACCTGTTGTTTCTGCTGCTTTGGCCACAAATCAACAGTTACATGTCGCTGCTAGTCTTTGTCAAGATTGCATTGCTCTTATTCTTTAGACTTTTGGCGATGATAAAATGGCATTTTACTGAATTATTTAGCATTTACTTCCTTTTCTAACAGTCCTGAAAGCTTTCTGAATTCTTTTCTTTTTGTTTCTCTCCATTTTTAGTCATAAGATCAATGCTCTAGTTCTTGTTTGTTCAGCAGCTTACTTAGGATCTTTGTTTTTGACAATTGAATGATATTTAGTACTAGTATAAAGTTACATAAAACTAGAAATATCGAGGTGGCACTGAAATGAACCAAGTGAATGTACTCTCCATCACTCATATTATCCTTGAAAGCAAAGCAACTGTGTCAATTAATTCATTTTTCCTGTACAGAGATACATCTTTAATTATTAGCAAGTCTTTGTACTTAATATTGCAAGAAATCTAGTTTTTCGAGTAACTATTGCAAGAGTTTGAATCAACCGAGTTGCGCCTCAAGAATCGAGCACGTTCGAATATCAATAATTTAACATTATTTCATTTGATTAAGATCTAACTCATGTACAATAAGGTATATCTTTACGAAAATAGATGATGTCGACCGTTGACGGATTACTACATAACCAAGACTTAAAAGTGTTATCGACTCGCTGTCGGTTTGAGCTAGAGCTCAAGCTTAGAGTTCATTAACAAATAAGCTATGCGGTTGTGAACAGGCTCCAAGCTGGTCTGTATCGCACTGCCCAGGTGGTTACACTTCTAGCTAGTCCAGGTGGTTACACTTCTAGCTAGTCCCTAACTCGTTGTTGACGTCAAGTTACAACTCGCAGTTAAGGGGCATAGAAGCTAGCATGATTACGTGTGGGCCTCTGGGCTGATTATCTGTTCGGCATGATTACGTGTGGGCCTCTGGGCTGATTATCTGTTCGAACGTGATCGTTGGTCTAGTCGAAAATGCTTGTGTAATCGTGCAACAATTATTCCTACTCGATTTCGACTCAAAGTAACTTAAAAATGAAAGTGCGGCAATCTGACCGAAATGACGTAAACCTGATCAAACTTGAAATCAATTTGACTAGAAGTAACCCGAAATTTAAATAATCCCAAATCAGCTTGACCCGAAGCAACCAAAATCCTGAATAACCTAAAACCAAACTGACCTGAAATCAGCCCGAAACAATCTCAAACTCAAAAGACTTGACTTGTCCCGCTCCCGCCCGATTGGGTGTTTAGTACTCAAAAACCCATGACCCAACTTATGCTTTCTCGAAGTTAGGGACCAAAGATGACAGGTTTTGAGAACCTTGAGGCCGTTGGCGTGCTTCACCCGTCATCTTTTGAGTCGGGGACTTTTCCCCGGTCAGAGGGAGAAGTCCTCCGTGTTCCGATACCCTTTCAGTTCCGTCGGTCTGCAAGTACAGAGAAATTTCCCTCGAAAAATCTGCTGCTAGATCAAGCTCTTTTCGACGGCCATAAGCAAGAAGAAAGATCGAAGGACAGATCCACAAATTTTGAAGAACTATCTTTTTTCCATTCGTTCCTGGTTCGAAAATCAAGATGTTGGAGAAGATCGGCCTGCCGGCGAAGCCCTCGCTGAGAGGAAGCAATTGGGTCGTAGACGCCTCTCATTGCCAGGGATGTTCTTCCCAGTTCACCTTCATCAACCGCAAGGTTTTCGACCTCACTATTTCCTTGTTTTAATTTATGTGTTCTTGTTCTTTCCCGATTCTGGTTAATATTCATGTTGGAGTTTCCTAAATTTTCTGTTGTGGAGTCCTTAATTCTAGGTTTTGGTCTGGATTTAGCAGTAGAAGTTTGAATTCTCTTTGAGTTGAATGTTAGAATATGGAAGAGATTAGAATTTGAATCAGGAGTATAGTACAGCTTCAGGTTACGTTTTCTTTTGTTTCTGAAACCTGATTGTGCAGATAATTACTTCATTTTTCATTCTGATCTTTTTGCTGTGTTGTTGTAAGTGACTGACTAGCATTTGCATTCTGGTTATCAGCATCACTGCCGGCGATGTGGAGGAATCTTTTGCAACAGCTGCACACAGAGAAGAATGGTTTTACGGGGACAAGGCGATTCTCCTGTTCGCATTTGTGAACCATGTAAAAAGTTAGAAGAGGCAGCCCGTTTTGAGATGCGTAATAGACACAAAAGTAGAGCTGCTAAAGGTGTGTTTCCTTCATTACTTTTTCTGACTTCAGTTAGGATTGATATCATTTTTTCATTAAATGGTACATTTGCATCAGCTTATTAGCATGTAAAATGAAACACAGCATGTCTGTGTAGATATGATTTTGTTACCTGCAATCTAAGCCTGAAGGATGAAAGATGTTATGTTTTCTTTTTCATGTTGGACTAGTACAAGTTATCAGACTTTAAGTTTACTTTTTTTGTGTTAAATCTTGTGGCTGGTTGCAAATTTGTGCAGGGACCTCTAAATTGGCATCCAAGCCTGAGGATGAGGTTTTGGATGAGATTCTAGGTGTTGTTCAGAAGGAAGCCACTTCATCAAAACTAGCTTCGGATTGTGATACTGTGAAAACAACTGGCAGCTCTTCATGTTCAATTGTTGAAGTTGCTTCTGCTCATGATGCTAGAGAAGTAAACAGAGCTCAGTCTGATGATGAACGTGATAATCTGCATGAGACCGCATCAGATACTCCTGAAGAATTGCGTTCTAAAGCGTCAAATGAGAAGAAGAAATACAAAGTTCTGAAAGGTGAGGGTAAATCTGAAGAAGCTCTCAAGGCCTTTAAAATGGGCAAAGAGCTTGAGAGACAGGCCGAAGCCTTGGAGATATCCTTAAGAAGGAACCGTAAGAAAGATTCACAATCAGTGAGATATGCCATTGAAGAAAATGGAAGTACGCATAGGATTTCTCATAAAGAAGGTAAACAGAATGATGATTATACTGCTGAACTTAAAGCTTTGGGGTGGTCTGATATGGATTCACGTGATGATGAAAAGAGACAACCGAGCATGAGCTTGGAGGGAGAACTTGCTTCACTTCTTGGGAAAAATACCAAGAGTAGTAGTTCTCATGTCACTGACAGGTCACAGGTTGTTGCTCTTAAGAAGAAGGCTCTTATTTTAAAGCGTGAAGGAAAGCTTGCGGAAGCGAAAGAGGAACTGAAGAGGGCTAAAATTTTGGAGAAGCAGCTTGAAGAACAGGAACTTCTTGCTGGGGCTGATGATTCTGATGATGAGTTGTCTGCAATAATTCGTGACATGGATGATGATAGAGAGGACAACAGTTTGCCTCTCTATGAGCATTCAAAAGCTCTAGATCTGGATGACCCACTGGGTGCTAGTGATCTTACTGGTGTTGATGGTAACTTTGAAGTGACAGACGATGATATGGAGGACCCAGAGATAGCAGCTGCTCTGACATCTTTAGGGTGGACTGAAGATGCCGATCATGCTGGTAAGGCTCTACATTGTTCTGCGGTGAACAAGGACGCCCTAATGGGTGAGATTTTGTCACTGAAAAAGGAAGCCCTTCATCAGAAGCGAGCTGGTAATGTTCCAAAGGCAGTGGAGCAATTTAAAAAGGCTAAGTTACTTGAAAGGTCCCTTGCAAATATTGACTCTCAAAATGAATATTCAACTCTACAGCACACTGATGCTATTCAGAATAATGTATCACCACAGTCTGATGATAAGTTGTTGGAAGCATATAAGGTTGGTGATGGATATGCTGGTGCTGGTAAAGACGTGGATGTGAAACATGCAAACAGGAGCAGATTAATGATTCAAAAAGAGCTTCTAAGTGTGAAGAGGAAGGCCCTTACTTTAAGAAGAGACGGAAGGTATCAAGAGGCAGAAGAAGAACTTAGAAAAGCAAAGACTCTTGAGCATCAGCTTGAGCAGACTGAAAAAGCATTGAATGTAAAGTCAAAACAGGAAAATCCAAAGAATGAGGGTGATGACCTAATACATGGAATCCAGGGTATATCTGAAGATTCACAGGTCCCAGGTGTAGATGTTACTGATGAAGACTTGAATGATCCAACATACCTTTCAGTTCTAAGGAACCTGGGTTGGAAGGAAGATGGCACTGCGACTCCAAGTATTACAGTTCCTCAACCTAAAGAGAGAGATTCTGCTGACAGTAGTGAAGCTTCTTTAAGTCAAGCACATTCTAAAGTAGCTGCTAAAGCACGACCAAGGAGTAAAGCTGAATTACAGAGGGAACTATTGGGCTTGAAAAGGAAAGCTCTAACCCTGCGACGGCAAAGCCGTACTGATGAGGCAGAAGAAGTTTTGGAGGCTGCAAAGTCATTGGAGGCTGAGCTTGCAGAGATAGAAGATCCAAAGAAACTAGTTGAGTCTAGTTCAAGTTCAACTAATAAAAAGGATGTTGAACGTCCTCAGGGAGCGTCACAAGTTGAAGAAGATCATGTGGATGTCTCAGAAAATGATATGAATGATCCAATGTTACTTTCAGTGCTTAAGGATATCGGGTGGAAAGATGAAGCTTCTGAGCCTATGGCTGTCACTAAAATACCTTCCAAAGATCTCAACTTTAGCCCATCAGATTTTGTTGGTGAATCTTTTAACCAGTCCTCTTTTGTTGACCATTTAACTGCAGCGCCTAAAAGTAAAAGGGAAATTCAAAAAGAGCTTCTTGGCTTGAAGAGAAAGGCACTTGCCTTGAGAAGAAACGGACAAACTGAGGAAGCTGATGATATGTTGAAACAGGCAACAGTACTGGAAGCCCAAATGGCAGAGCTGGAAGTGCAGAAAGTCCCTTCTCTTCATGTACCCAAGGAGGAAGGATTTGGAACTCATGGAGGATTTACTGAGGTAGAGAAGCATAGGAATATGAGTATGGAATCAGTGGCAACTTCAGTTGATGATAGCAATGCAGGAATGGAACCTTTGTCAGGTTCAGTAAAAGTGCGAGCTGAGAATGATTTGGACATGTTATTAGGCAAAGCACCTCCCTCCATTGAACGGAACAAGCTTTTGTCAGAAAAAGAAGGTCGTTCAGGCGAAATGGGATCGCTAGCTGGAGTGAAAAGAGTTGAGTCCACCAGCTCTGCTTGTCCTTCTGATAACTCCACAAACACAGTGGATTTATGGGCTGGTAATGACTTGACAAGCTCTCAAGCTGACAAGTCAGAAGCTAAAGAGGAGCTTGATTCAGATTTGTCTTCCCTCACACGAAAGACACATAAAGCTATCACAAAAGAAAGCGGTGAAGTTACGCAGTCAGGGAAGAAATTTCATGGGCATGAAGATGATACAAATCTAGAACATTATCCTCATAAAAGCCAGGATTCTCTAAAGGAGGAAGTTTTGTCCCGTAAGAGAAAGGCTGTTGCTTTAAAAAGAGAAGGGAGAACTTCCGAAGCTCTAGAGGAACTGCGACAGGCTAAATTGTTGGAAAGGAGTCTGACCTCAGATGCGTCACTACCTGAGGCATCTCCAATTGATGGACAAGTCAATGTTCTGAAGGAAAAGATTTCCATAAGTCCCCCGAAGCCATTGGCTGGTCGTGAGCGTTTCAAGTTGCAGCAGGAGTGCCTTGCCCATAAGCGTCAGGCTCTGAAGCTGAGAAAAGAAGGCCGGGCGCAAGAAGCAGAAGCTGAATTTGAGTTGGCCAAGGCTCTTGAAGGCCAGCTGGAAGAATCTAGCAGTTCTGGTCCCTCTGGACATGGTGCAATTGTTGAAGATCTCCTTGATCCTCAACTTCTATCAGCACTGAAATCAATTGGGATAGATGATGCAAGTTTTTCATCTCATAGCCCAGAAAAACCAGAGCCTGTAAAAGCTAGCTCAGTTAAGGTTGAAAATGCCAATGCAGAGAGAATTCAGTTAGAGGAGCAGATAAAGGCAGAGAAGGTGAAGGCAGTGAACTTCAAAAGATCAGGAAAACAAAAGGATGCCTTGGATGCTTTGCGGAGGGCGAAACTATATGAGAAGAAGCTTAACTCTATGATGTCCTCTTGAAAGTCATTGTTGATATGGACAGATACCTTCTTGTAGTGTAGAGGTCTTTGAAAATACATCAAAAAACCAACTTTGAAGCATATTTCCCAAACCTTGTCAGTCTCAGACAAGCTGTTAACTTAACAAAAATGTATTTGTAAATGAGAGGTGTCACTATTTGAGCGACCCACATCCTTTGTTTCAGGAAATTTTGGAACTTCTATGTTATTGAAATAAGTGAATAATACCACAACTTTGTATGATCATTGAAACAAGAAATACTTGGAATCAGTAGAAAGGATATGAATAGATTGTGGCACAGGCCAAAAGTTGTTCATACATGCAGGAAAACAGAGCAAGTAAAAGCAATCAGCATAAGCTCACTTGCAATCACTCAGATGAAGGCACTGTCAGCTTATACATACGATAACTATTGGTCTTGCCAAGCTCCACAATCTTCTTTGCTTCATCTTCTTTAGAGGCTTTGGCAAGTGTATCAACTGCAACCTGCAGAACCTCTTCATCAACAAGGCACTTCCTAGTGAAGATATCATTGCAAAGCTTGAAGGTGTAGTCCAGTTCATTCATTTCACAAATGAATGGAATCAGAATTGCGAAAGTCGTCTTGTTAGGGTTACAATGGTTCTTCCCTATCTGATCAAACCAGTTTCTAGCTTCTTTCACCTCTCCCTTGTTAACAAAACCCTTAATCAGAGCATTGTAACAGAAGATGTCCAGCTTCATTCCATTGCTCACCATTTCATCTGCTAACTGAACTGCCTCTTCTGTTCTCTTCACAGAAGCCAATCCAAGCAATTTGAATTCGTAGGTCCTAATATTAGGACTAATGTTCTTCTCCAGCATTTTACGCCAAATCTTCTCTCCTTCAAGAAATCTGCCTTTCAAGTAGTATCCATGCAAGAGCGTGTTGAATGTGATCAAATCAGGCTCTACACCCTTCTTCTCCATTTCATCAAGCATTAAATTGGCCGATTCGAAAGAGTCCATCTCACAGAACGCCTTGATGACAGTGTTATACGATACAACATCCGGCGTAACGGGCATCTTCTCGGGCAACTCTCTGAAAAGCTCATGAACCTTGTCGAACTTCTTCGAGTGCAAAGACGCCCCAAGTAGAGCATTGAACGATAGCAAGCTCCTCGCTGTCCTAGCCATTTCGTCGAACATCTTCTGGGCATGGTCAAACATGCCTGATTTCCCGTACAGACTGATCAGTCTCGCCTCTAAACCTTCTTCATTGAAGTCGACGTACTGCTTCTGGTGGTCAAGGACTTCCTCGATCCACCTGAAGCGCCCCGCCGACGCGAGACGGCGGACCGTGTTCTCGTAAATGCCGGGTATGGTACGGAACCGTTTGATCTCGGATGAGGCCTTGAACTTCTCGACGAGTTTCTTGAGGTCGCGCTCAGCGTAGAGATCTTTCTGGGCGCGTTTCACAGGGCCGTCGTCGAGCCGTGCGACTGTGGAGAAGAGACGGCGGAGAATGGACGACATTTCGGAAGCGGCGGCGGGACGAGCACAATTCAATTCGACTACAGCCTAGACTGACGAACCAATTAGGCCGGCAAACTTACAAACACCCTTCTTTTTATCCAAAAATACAATTATTCCCTCAATTTTCATAAACCTACAATTCCTACCAATTTTATTGAGAATGGTGAAAGTTTGAACTCAAGATCTTTAACTTTTGTTAAAAGACCATCATTGAAGTGAAGGGTGATTAAGGTGAATATAAATAAAGTTTGGAACCTTTTGTGTTATTAAACAAATGTCAATGAACTTTTAAGGTTAATAGTTTGAAAAAAGAAAAAAACATTCTTTTTAAGACAAAGATAGTGATTTGAAATAAACTATTTTATCGTAAACCAATTTTTAAGATTTCCTCCCAAAGCTTTGGAGAAAGATAGTTTTTCAATGAAGAATGCATATTATGTCATGTCTAGAGCACTTTAACATTGTTTGGTGGAGAAGTTTCATTTGCGGCCTCTTATCGTGTTCCCCAAACTTCAGTTATTGTTTGGTTGATTATTTGAAATCGCTTAAAGCAACTCTAAAGGTCTTTCTATTTTCTTGATATGTATAATTTTAAAGAATATTAATTTGTTTTTTATTCAAGAGACTCTCCATCTCATCCTCCAAAATGGAGAAGGATGAAAAAAATGTGTACTTTCGAAAAATTTGTAGAACTCGCCAAAAATATGGCGAGCCTTCCATCATTAATTTTTCACAGTTTTCAAAGCGCCAAACAACTCAGTATCACCTTCTTCTTCCCATCTCTCACAGACTCGTGCCTCTCTATTGAGACTCTATTTCTCAATTGTTTGTGTCTCTTCTTCTTCTTCTTCTTCTTCTTCCAATCTCTCAATTTCCATACTCTACTTGACGAGCTCGTCAAAACCTTCACATGGAGTTCACCACTCCCGACCCCGCCGGCCCTGCCATAGCTGGCCAAAAATCACCTAACTCCTCTGCCATCTCTCCGCAGATCTTCGGGACTCCGCTTTCAACTGTAAGTTTGATAGATCAGAACTTTTTTACCCTGTTGTTAGTAGGTTTATAAATCAGAACTTGTTTGCCATGTTTTTTTTCGGAAAGGGGACGGTACCCCGTAATTTCATTGATTAAAAAACACCAAATGACACTTACATCATAGAGTCCAGAGGCCTCACATGGAACAGCAAAGTCTGGACTAAAAGGCAAGTAAAAACATTTTTGCACTTGTGCTTCACAGCATAATCAAACGCTCACATGAAAGTCTAACTAGTCCAATTACCAAAAAACTCTACCAATAGAATCTTATTCCTCATCTGAACTAGATTCACCACAAAGTCTCTGATCTGCTGAGTACTACGGACTTTCCTTTGGAATCTACGGTAATTTCTCTCTTGCCATACTCCATACACCAACGTAGCCAACATACTTCTCCTCAAGCAGGCCTTAAGGGATTTACCTTGAGCTACACATAGCATTCATCTACATAATGGTTCCCAAGGGAGAGGAGGGTGCTCAAGCTTTACAATCTTCAATCCCTTAATTAAAACCTTAGCTGCAAAGCCACAACGAAAGAACAGGTGCTCACGATCTTCTAGACCACTCTCACACAAAATACAATTCACATTTATGGCCTCATTCCAAATTGCCACCTTGTCTGAGGTATTCAAAGCTCCCATAGCACATAACCAGAATATTAGAGAAGTTTTGGGGACATGGCGCGGCCCCCAAGCCAACTTCCTCCAGTAGATGTTGTCAAAGTTTTCCACCACCTCTAAGTACATCTTCTTCATAGAGAAGGAAGGCTGCTGCTCCACCTTCCTCAACCTAAAAGTCTCCTGCAACAATTGTCGGTTGTTGAATAAAGCAGCAGCAGCTGAGGAGTTTGAGGGTTTTGTCATGATCCAAAAGTCTTGCCCCTTTACATAATATTCATGCAACCACTTCATCCATAGACTGACTTTATCCACTGCTAACCTCCAGATTTTTTTGGCCTGAAAAACCAAATTCCAAGCCATCAAACCATATACCCCTAGACCACCTTGGACCTTTGGTACACAAACTCTCTTCCATGCAACAAGTGCCTTTCTTGAGTCAGCTGCTCCACCCCACATAAAAGCTCTGAATCTCTCCTCAATGTAGGTTAGTACCCCCTTAGGGAGGGGACAAATACCTGATCAATAATTTTGCACACTAAATGTTATTGCTCTAATTAACTGCAATCTCCCTGTATAAGATAGATACTTGCAGGACCAACTCTTGAGGAACTACAGAATTCTATCGACTAGTGGTCGATATTGCTCATTGGTTAGCCTGGAGCCACTTAGTAGGACACCAAGATACTTTACAGGGAGTTCCCCTCTCCTCATTTTCAACACATTAAGAATCTCCACAATAGTACTTTCAGTCACACCAGAGAAGAATACGCTACTTTTTTGATCATTAATAAACAACCCAGTAGTGTCAGAGAAGTGATCCATAGCCTTCCTGATGCCCTTAGCAGAGCCCACTGTAACAGCAACAAAGAGTACTAAATCATCAGCAAAAACCAAATGAGATAGTTTTAGCTTTTTGCATCTAGGATGATACTTGATTTCCCATTCTGCAAACATTCTCTTCAAAAGTCTTGAAAAATATTTCATTCCAATAAAAAAGAGGTAGGAGGAGAGGGGGTCACCTTGTCTCACCCCTTTTGTACCTTTGAAAAAATCCTAGAAGGTCCCATTGATATTCAAGGTGTACCAGGGGGAAGAAACACACATAATAATCCAACTTACTAACATCGAGGGGAGCCTAACTGTAGCATGAAACTCTTTAAGAAGGACCAAGAGAGAGAGTCAAATGCCTTCTTGATGTCTATTTTTAGGGCCATTCTAGGGGACATGCCCTTCCTTCCATACCCTCTGAGAACCTCCTGATCTAGACATACATTATCAATTATCTGCCTACCTTGCACAAAGCTTGCTTGGGCAGGGCTGATGAGTGAAGGCAGAATTACTTTCAATCTATTTGCTAAGACCTTGGCTATGACTTTGTAGATCACAATGCAGCAGGAAATAGGCATAAACTCTGCTGGGGCAGAAGCTTGAAAACTCTTGAAGATCAGATGAATTATGGTGGAGCCTAATGCTATGGGTATGACTCCACTGTAGAAGCAAAATTAATAGCCTTCCAGACGTCCTCTCCCACCAACCCCCATTACTTTTGGAAGAAGGCAGCCGTGTATAGGGGTGAAAGTCGGGCCGAGTTAGGGTAGTTTGGGTCGGCCCGAACCCGAAATTTTGAAACACCTATTTCATGGTCCGAACCCAACCCAAACATAAGTTTGGGTCGGGTCAGCCCGAACCCGAAATTTTTTGCGTCGGGTCGGGTAGATCCAAAAACCTGAAATTTTTTGTTTACAAAAAAAAAAGAGAAGATTTTAACACTAAAAAAATATATTTTTCGGGTCGGGCTGGGCTGGGTAGTTTCGGGCTAGGATAGATTGGGTTGTGGAG
>JBBYHH010053160.1:0-15871 GCA_038382905.1 Daphne laureola
GTCTTCTTCCTCCTCATGAACAGCAGATGCCCACTCCTTTCTGCCACTGGAAGCCGCGACAGATGGATGCGCACTATCAGAGGTGGAGGCACTAGAGTTCACAACCGATAGCGCAGGGAAGTCTTCAGGGGAGATTGGCTTGAGAGAGGCCGACGTGACGCATTCTTCGATGACCGCCGACAGCTTCTCTAACTCACACGTAACATCAGCAGCTTGGCCGCGCCCACGGCCTCGTGGTTTTTTCATTCACCAGCGCCGATCGACGCTCCGGCAAAGCAGTCACGGTGAAAGTACGTCGGAACGGCAGAAAAGCTAGAGAGAGAAAACAGAAGATTTTCTCTCACTATAACCATCCGACTAGAATCTTTTTTTTTTTACGTTCATTTAGGTTACTAATTTTCAAAGAGTAAACAGTGACGTAAATGTAATAGAATGAAACTATTGGGGTTTAAGAGCAAATTATAACATAGTAGCAGGGTTATTACAGGAAATTATACAAATTCGGCAAGCGGGGTTTTTTTGCAACTTTTTTAAAAACCTGAGGGCTTTTCATGAAATTCAGCAGAAAATGGGCAAATTAATTTGTCCAGCTGCTGAGGCCACTAAATAAAATTGTTTTGTATGTTTTCACCCCTGTACTCTCAAAGATACCATTTTGATGAGAGAAGTTAAATGGTTATAATTGTAACTTTACTAAACATATGGATCTAAACACCTGAAGATTAGAAAAATGAAGGATCATTGTTGGGTTCTCCCTTGTACTGTAGCTGCAACAGTGAATCTGGCCTATTTGGTTAGTGTATATATATATAATTATTTAAGTTAAGGGGGGTGGTGTGGGTGTTTAAGACAAATCGGTGAAATCACGTTTTGGGCAAAAGCTAAGGGTCCGTTTAGTTGTGGAAAACTTTTCCAGTTTTCATTTCTAAATTTCGTTTGTAAATGTTTGATAGTATAACTAACTTCTAAATGATTGAAAACCTTGTTTTCCAAATATTGGAAAACTCTGGTGTTAAACTAGGGAATCTTGAAAACACTAGAGTTTTCCAATATTTGGAAAACAAAGTTTTCCATCATTTAGAAGTTAATTATACTATCAAACATTTACAAAGGAAAATTGGAGATGGAAACTTAGAAAATTTTCCACAACTAAACGGCCCTTAAGTTTTGCGAACAGACCCTTAGTAAGTCGCTGCACTTGGGTAAAACACCATATTTGCCTCCTAAAATTTGTGTCCTAAACTAGTCATATTGCAGTTATTGTACTATTGGAGCCTTCCATTAATTCAGGTTTAGATTATCTGTTATCTGCTGTCGTGTTAACCTTTCTTACATTGATGTACTTGCCCCTGCGCAGTCTCTACTTTAGCCTCCATGGGCTGGAGCAGGAGACTATTCACTATGATCGTATAGAATTTTACAAGAACACTGAAATACCTCACGACTCTTTAATCTAATTACACCCACAAACGCTCGGAATTTTTTTCTAGTACCAACTCTCTGTTTGTTTTGTTTGGATGAGAAAAGGAAAGCTAATTATAGGCCTTGGATGACACTTAGCCTGCTTAAGAGGCTAACTTCACTTTGTGAACAAGACATTAATGTCTCTGCCATTTAGCCGGCCATGCTCCAAAAGAAGCAACAAAGCCTTAAGTTTTTGCTTTTCAACTGCAAGCTGCAATTGGCCTACAAATATTTAAAGCATTAAATACAACAATAAAGTTGGAAATTCGGAACTAGGATTAATGGGTGAATAGGTTTCTGAACTACACCCATGAGCAAAGATTGAAATTGATGGCTAGATAGGAATTAGGGACTGCTAAAAATTGGTAAGAATTTAGCGGAAGAATAACTGAGTGGATCAAAGCGCTTTGAGCACGAAGAGGTAAAGCTTTGCGAGCTAGTGAAGTATTCAGAAAGCATATGTTTGAGCTTGGTCATCCAGACCTGCAAAAATTGGATCTATAGTTTTTAGGGTGTTTAGAACAAGGATTTTAGTATGACAGATAAAATAGACCAAAACGGAATAAAGTAAAGAAATGAGAATGGAATTTACCCTTGTTCCAACTGTTGATTTCTGTGCTTTCTTTTTCCTTGGGATGTTTTATCGCATCAGTGAGGCAATTGCACTTACAGTTGTTGCTCAGTTTGCTTCTCTTGTTCCGTTAGCTCTGTATCAGTTTAATTTTTCAATGAAATCTGAAGTCATTGGAATTAGTTTGTAATGGTTTTGTCCGTATGTCCTTATAAGACTTTTGTGCCATATACAGGTTTTGCTGGGTAGATCTGATGTTTCTGGTTGGGGAGCCTTTTTGAAGGTATAGCAAGCTTGACTCAAGTTTTTCTTAGTTCTCTTTCCTGATCCCCACTTTTTGATGCTAACATACACTGTCATCCTGCAGAATAGCGTTAGCAAGCACGAATATCTTGGCGAGTATACTGGAGAGCTGATTTCTCATCGTGAAGCAGATAAACGTGGAAAGATATATGACAGAGAGAATTCATCATTTCTCTTTAATCTGAATGATCAGGCACGTCCCGAAGGTTCATATAGTTACTTTTTTTTTTTCACTTTCAGTAAATTATTAACCATAAAATTCCACTGTTCTCAGTTTGTTCTTGATGCCTACCGAAAGGGTGATAAGTTGAAGTTTGCGAATCACGCTCCGGATCCCAATTGCTATGCAAAGGTAATACCTTTACAGGCATTCCACTCTCTAGATCCTGATTCTACTGGAGCTCTTTTCTTCATGGTTTTAATGAATCTTTGAAGATTCTATGAACAAGAAATTCGTTTAGGTTATTCGGTCTATCTTGCAGGTCATCATGGTCGCCGGAGATCACAGAGTAGGGATCTTCGCAAAGGAAAGAATCAGCGGGGGAGAGGAACTCTTCTATGATTACCGTTATGAGCCTGACAGGGCTCCGGCATGGGCAAGGAAGCCGGAGGCTTCTGGGTCGAAGAAGGAGGATGGCGCTCCTTCCAGCGGTCGTGCAAAGAAGCTGGCCTGATGAATCTTCTAACCCCATTATTGATTTTAGGTAGCCACTAAAATTCAATTCTTTTGGGATTCTTTCTTTCTACAGTTGGAGAAAGAATCATTTTCCTGACAGACAGGTGAATAGGAGAAGGAAGGGTTGATCATGTAAACAACCAACCAACCTCTAGTCATTTTCTGGAGGCCATTCTTAACTTTGTTATAGTAACATTCGGATGAAAAAAGATTACAAAAAAAGGTTAAAAAAACATGATTTTAGTACTACAAAAATTTAAATCAGGACCTCAACGGTATAATAATTATAATTACAGTATTATATTCATTGCAAAAATCAAGATGGCTTGTACTACAAGTCTTCCAGTTGCAATCTTCCCTTCTGCAGTAATCATAAAGTTGTTGTTAACCATCTGGGATGTTTTCTGGCCGGACAGTTTAGAACAGTGACAAATATGAAGGCAGGCGGATTCTTGTCATGTAGAAGAATAGTTAGTTGTTTGTTATGGACCAAAAAGATAAAGTTTGGGCACTTTATTTAATGATCAAAAAGCAAGAAGACAAACATATCCAGTCGAAAGTAACATGTAAGTAATTGTGTCCACAAGACAAGCCGGAAAAGCCACACCTGATCTGCCAACCTCCTAAAATCAGGTTTGATAACTTTTTTTTGTTTTTTATACAAATGGGGTAGAGGATCGGGAATACCGGAGATTCGAACTTGAAAATTCTATAAATATTTTCAGAAGATCGTACTCATGACAGGTTTAATAAGTTTTTAAAAGAAATGTATGAGCAACTGTTATTAGTATTTCCATAATACTATTATTATAAAATATAAGGTCCGGGGTAAATGTGCATAAGCGTTTCGGTTCTTGTAAGTTTGTTATTTATTATTTTTTATCAACATAATAATCATATTTGATCATCATGATTAATTGATCAACGATGTCTCTTCATGTGAACAACATTGACCGATCAATATGACAAATTTAAGTGGATCAACATGATAAGATTATTGATTGGATAAAAGTAGATCAACATAATCAATATTGGATATAAGAAGATCAACATGACAAGACTACTAATTAATATTGGATAAAAGTTTATCAACATGAAGACTATTGATCGACATTGAAAATGAGCATATTAACATGACTAGACTACTAATCAACATTGGATAAGAGTTGATCAACATGAAAAGACTTGTATCTAGTGTTATGATTTTATGTATCGATAATTCCTCAATATCTTGTTCATTCGTAATAAAATATTTTCTTTGTGCGGTAGTAAAAGACAATACTATTGATTAATATGACTAGACTGTTGATCAATATTGAACAGAAATAGACCAACATGAGAAGATTATTGATCAATATTGAATAGAAGCAGATCAATACTAATGATCAATATTTGAAATGAGCAGAACATGATTACTCTATTGATCAACATGACTAGAAGATTACTTACCATGACTAGAAGATTACTTACTTTGATCGTCACCAATTTTTCTAGATTTCTTTAAACTAGAAAATTTTCACTTTTTTGTCATTTACAATAGTGATAATTGTGTTGCAAAGTTGGCTTTGTTTGGTTTCAGAAACAGATCGGAAGTAACAACAAAATACGCAAAGACGTCATTGAAAGCGACATGAATATTGTGGAATCCAATGAAAAACTTCGTGAAAATGAAGAATGACATGTTTTGATGATAATTATTTTATTGAGTTGTATTTGATGATTGTTTTGAAGCGAGAGTCGAAATTGGAAACTTTAACAGAGGATAGTGGCACGTCTGCAAATATTCTTAGCGCTTATGCATATAGGCTGTGCATGTAGGTGGCCTATACTCGCTCAAAATATAAATAACCAAACAAAAATCGAAATTCAATTGGACCATGTGCCCCCTTTCATTTTAAAATTGGGCTAATTAGGTTTCACATCTTTTAATATTTTATCTTTTAATATTTTAAGAATAAAACTTTAATACATATCATATTTTAATTTAATTTTAAAAATTTATTATCTTTTAATCTTAAAATTGAATTTTTTATTCTGTTTTAGTCTTATCCTTAATTTTTTTTGTTAAATACATTGTTAAATGAATAAAATGACTAAAATACCCCCATAACTTAATTTAGAACTAAATCATTAAATTTATAACAATCTATCAATTTATCCCAAATTTTATTTTAACCTCAATTTTACCATCTTCTCAGCTTTACACGATCTAACAATCTGTTCTCTCCTAGAACACGTCCATTCGACTCCCACCAAACTAGATCTGTAACTTTGAAACATCTGATCTCCTCCACCATGATTCAGAGATCAAAATCAAAATCAAACCTTGAATTCAAAGTTTACTGATTTACCACTACCAAGCAAAACCTTCACAAATCTCCCTCACCTGCTTTTGTTTTCTTCAATCCAAATCTCTTCCCACTCTCAGCTAATCAAAACACAACAACTGTTATGCAAATCGCAGTCTGATTCATTGTCCATCTCGCCAATAGCTGCAGCTGCGGTTGCCTCTGCGATCCAGTCGCTTTGCTTGGCTCGCCGCCATATGAAAGGCTTAATTGATCGATCCACGCAAGAGAATCATCGGTTAAACCTGAATTCGAAATTGCTCCGGCCGCCTCACTTGTCTTCCCTTCCACCGGCCGCCGCCCTAGTCAGCAGATCTGAGGTCGCCAAAGCCCGCCTCACCTGTTGCTTCAGCAGATCCAGTGGGTTACCGATCGATTTCGGATCCGGCTCGGCAGACGGCGTCGTCGGACTTCATGGTTGGGGTCAATCTAGCCACACTTTCCTGCTGCCCCACTTTCATTAGTAAGCTTTCTCGATGCTCAATCTCATCCCATGGTTGGGGTCGAGTAGGGTTGGGGTTGAGATGGAGGGAGTCCGGCGAGAAGGAGAAGAGGACAGAGGCGAGAGAGACAGTTGCGAGGATTTGAAGATTAGAGACAAAAAAAAAAAGGTGTTTGAGACTTGTTTTCGCAGTTTTTAAAAGTATAATGATCATAATTTTATTTAAATATGTAATTTATTTCTATTTTTAAGATTATTTATGTAAAATTAATTTAATTAACAAAAAAGTTTAACGAAAAGATTAAATCGTGACAAAAAAACACAGTTTTAAGATTTAAAAATGAGGAACTCTTAAAAAAGAAAAAAGAAAAAAAGATATATATAATAATTAAGGGACTCAATATTTTAGATTAGTTATCAGAATCGTGTTATACAAGATGCAAATAAGTGAGGACGTATAAACATTTATCAATAATTCCTTTAATTATTTGCATCGAAAAGGGCAGAAAAAGGTGAAGCATTGACACGTTCAGGTCAGGGGTAATTGAATTCTACCGTAAAACGCACTCCTTGGAATTCGTTCGTGTAGTTGGGTTTATTTGAATAAGCGAATGAATAAAGTAATTCAGACCACTCTTTTAAAAAACTAAAAAAACATCTTTATATGTAGAAAAATGTCCAATAAATAGTTTCAAAAGTCAAACCCTTTTCTCCGGATAAGTGCGTAAACAGAATATGATTAATTCGTAATAAAGCGAAAAAAAAACAATATTTACAATATTTATTTACAAATTCGTAATACTCCCTCCCTCCTAGGGTTACAACGAACCAGGTTATTCACTATTAGAGTGAAATCATAATTTGTAATCTGGATTTTTTTATATCTGCATCTCGCGATTATATTTATTATAATTATAATTTTAAATCTACAATCGTAAATTGTGGGTATCCGCAGATCGCGGTTATATCCACAGATATTATCGTAATATATAATAAATACCTAAATATCCATAATTTATATACTGTAAAAACAAATAATTGAACACATACACTAAAATTTTTAGTGGATGGTGTTTATCTTTTTTTTTTTTTTTTTTTTTTAAATGGTTAGATCATTAGGATTTCTATTTGGCTTGGGTTAGTATGTTGAGTTAGGAATAATGAGTCTGGTAACATATAAATATAATATGGGTTGGTTATTTGCGAATTACGGGTATCCGTAAATCGCAGTGCGGATATCTCCTATCCGTTATCTGCAATCGCAATACTCATGGGTGAAAAAAAAATTCATAATCACAAACCTGCGAATAAAATCAGTGATTAAATCCGTTAATAACGATCAGTTATCTGCGATTTGCGGTTTCTATTCACCCATTACCACTCCTATGCGAGACCATGTTATTAATTTCACATCTATATAAACAATCTTTTCTAATTTATCAAAAAGTATATGATAAATATATGCTTGAAAATATATGATAAATATATGCAAGCATTTAGGACATCACAAAAAAAAAGTGTTGCAATAAAATAATGACTCCAAATTCGGAATTTTATTCCTTGAGATTGATTGTTGTTTTAATTGCAGTGTTCTCTTTTTATTTCATTTTTTCCCCAAAAGCGTGCGTGGAGAACACTGCAATTTTTGTTCCTTGCTGGCTTCAAAGGTCGTAAATGTCAAGGCGACCAGAATCGAATTTATTTTATATATATATATATATATATATATATATATTCAATCTATTTGTTCCTCTCCTCACACACACCAACCAATTCTTTCCCTCCTTCCCGACTCCTCCGTCTAATCTAAATTCATCGTCATCTTGGAAACGAAAGCGACAGTTTTAAAATTCAGTTTCAGAAAGCAAGAATGGAGACGACCGCGAACGGGCCGAATATCAAGCCGGGTCGGGTCATAGCAGGACCGACGAACCCGATGGTCACGCCCTTGCTGACGGATCTCTATCAGTTCACCATGGCCTATGCTTACTGGAAAGCCGGCAAGCACACCGAGCGAGCCGTGTGAGTTGATCGACTCTGCGTTTTTATTATCTGAAAGTTTTGTTAGCTTCAGGTTGATCAGGAATCAGCAATTCTTACGAATTCGATAATGGAACTGAAATTTTCATTCGATTATGTGGAAACCAATAGGCCTTTTCTTTATTTTGCTTTACGCTCCAATTTGTTGTATGGTGTTCTGAGTTGTTGCTTTGCTGCTTGCTTCAGGTTTGATTTGTATTTTCGGAAGAATCCATTTGGCGGGGAATACACTGTGTTTGCTGGCTTGGAGGAATGTATTAGGTTCATTGCTAATTTCAAACTAACAGAAGACGAAATCGATTTTATCCGTGAAAGTTTGCCCGGTTCTTGTGAGGTAGGAGTAACTAAAACTTTTCTGATGCGGTCACTATTACTAGTAGTATTATTTTCTTCTGCTGCTGCTGCCATTCATTTTTTGGTGCCTGCATTCATGTACTGCTCTGGTGTGTTCTCTTGGTGTTTGTTTTAGGAAAAAGAAGTTTGTAAGAGGACAAGATTGAAGGAAAATGTTGATTTGACAAATTGAGATTTTTTTTTTTAAAGAAAACTGGGAACAAGTAAATATTCTGTCCGCCCGAATTTATTTGCATTGAGCGTTTTCTAATTCAGTATACCTTTTACTAAATCAAGAAGTTGCTCTAGCATCTCATAGATGCTCTGGTTTTAGGCAGGCTTAGGCCAGAGTTTGGATGAGATTATTACCTTTTACTTATTCTTTGTGTGTGTACAGACTCTCTTTGTGTTTTTCTTTCCTCCCAAAAGTTTGTCAGACTATCAAAAAGTAGCTCATGCACCCCAGATTTGCTTTGGTTATAGTCAGGCTTACACTGAAGGTGACATTACCTTTTACTTTATTATGTCTCTTCTTTCCTCCTAAAAAGTTTGGCATTATGAGGCCATGAGTGAAGTCACGCTTTGCTGTTAAATCCAAAAATTACAGCCTTGTTTGTGCTTCATTTGTTTTCAAAATATTGGCCACATGGTCTCGCCCAAGTCTTCAGTTTCTAACCATTCTTTCATGGAGTTACGCTTTCGACACCTTTGTATCCTCAGTAACTTTATAACTAACATGGCTTATGCAGTGAGTTGTACAATTCGTTTGAGAATGTTTAATAGCAGTACACTACCACAGGGAATTCGAACTACCAGAGAAAAGGTGTACTTTCCATTTGTCCCCAAGAAGTCCAGTAAAAAACTTGTGAGATGAAAAATAAATGATTAGGGATGAGAGCTTTAAATGGGTAAATGTTTTCACCTGATAGTTGATTAGAGATGTTTGATAATTGGAGATAATATTCTGCCTTTTCTATAACTTTTCCACAAGATGATTTGATTCTTATTTAATGTAAATGGTAGGCGGGCTTCTTCGATTACCTCAGGGAGATCAACTGCTCTGATGTTGAAGTGTTTGCTATTGAAGAGGGAACAGTTGTTTTCCCAAAGGTACCCCTTGTTAGAGTTGAGGGGCCAGTCGCTGTGAGTGCTCTCTAACCTTTCTCCAGTCTATGTTTTAAGTATATGAAATGTGTTCAGTATTAAAGATGATAACCCCTCCCCCATCTTTCTCAACCGAGTATTTTTTCTTAATTTCTTTTTGTCATTTTGGTATTTTTCACTTTTCAGGTCGTCCAGTTACTAGAAACCCCCTTTCTTAATCTTATAAACTATGCCTCACTGGTGGCCACAAATGCTGCTCGCCATAGATTTGTTGCTGGAAAATCTAAACTTTTGCTAGAATTTGGCCTTCGTCGTGCTCAGGTTGCTTAACTGTCTTTGTTTGTACAAAAAGAATTCTCTGGAAGACATGTATGTGAGTGTTCATGAAAACTTCTTCTCATATTCAAGTGCAGGGGCCAGATGGTGGAATAAGTGCTTCAAAGTACAGTTACATGGGTGGGTTTGATGCGACTAGGTATATCCGCTTATAATATTGAGTCATCTGAGTATTATGATGCCTTTTCCTTTTGCCTCATCCCTTCTTCTAAGAGACAGATTGTTTAATGTGTTTCTTGATCATTTTTTACTTCAACAGTAATGTTGCTGCTGGGAGGTTGTTTCGAATTCCTCTACGTGGTACTCACTCCCATGCTTTTGTCAGTTCATACATGGTAAGCAATTTTTCAGTTACCTTTGTACACCTTGCTTTCTGTAGAAAGTAAATTAACACTTTCAACCAATGTTCCTTTATACATATATGAATACTTGATAATAGCGTGCATTTGTTGTTGTTGGAGTTAACAGCCAGTAATGCCAGTCTTATAAGGTTCCTTTATGCATATATGAATACTATGGATTTTCTTGTTGTAGAATGGTCAGTGATCTTAAATGTTCCTTCGAGAGAACCTACCACTCTCAAGAGAAAACACTGTTATTTAGTTTTATTAAATTTCTATGCTAATAACTAAGTTATGTTCATAATAAAACACCTAATACCATTATCTGAACTAAGAGATGTTACAGACAAGAGACCACAACAGAGATCTTGTACATGTGTATTTACACAGACGCATGCATCTGAGTATTTTCCTTGATTGTTGTTTCAGCATACCTTAGTAAGCTGCCTGATTTTTCTAGTAATCTGCAGAACCCTGATGAGATCTTGGATAAATCTCTTCCTAGCTCTGATGGTTCAAGTACCTGCGAGGACTTTGTTGCTCTTGTTCAGACATGGTTAAGCAAGATTCAGGTAGTCAAGTTGGCTTTGATTTCCTGATAAATTAAATTCAGTTATTCCTCTGTGAACCACTGTTGAAGGATTATTAATACATTTTATTGGCTCAATGCATTTGTAATTTTCCTCAGGCGGTCACTTAAACATGTGCATCTGCGCTCTTATATTCCGTGGTTGTCTAATATATGCATTATTATGCAGTGGTCACAAGCATTCAGTGGTGCTTTTGGTGAGACCAATCAAAGTGAGCTAGCAGCTTTTACGTCATATGCGATGGCATTCCCAAATGATTTTCTTGCTCTTGTAGATACATATGACGTAAGGATAATTCTCAAAACTTGAGGCTCGTTCTGTCAATAAAGTTCTGAGTTTTCATGCAGTAATAGCAACACAGAGTAAAACGCTCTTACACATTTACAGGTTATGAGGAGTGGTATTCCAAACTTCAGTGCAGTTGCTCTTGCGCTTAATGATTTGGGGTATGTTAGATCCATTAAAAGTATCACTATATAACACTAACACTAAAATAATATTTCTCCTTGTTCCAATTGGGTGCATGGTTTTCCGTTTAGTCTTTTTCCTTGTAATCCGTCTATTTATAAATGAGGATTTTAGTGTAAATTGTTGCCACTATCCTGATATTAGTTTGAAATCTGTGGTTATTTTCATCATTTTACTTTCACCTACATATATTGATTTTTTGCACGCTGAGACTAAACGAGATGTAAATTATTCTTTACATGAGGAATTTGCAATATGCAGGTACAAAGCACGGGGCATTAGGTTGGACTCAGGTGACTTAGCATATCAATCTTGCGAATCCCGGAAGTTCTTCCGTGCCATTGAGAAAGAATTTGGGATACCTGATTTTGGGAAGATCAGTATCACAGCTAGTAATGATCTGAACGAGGAAACTTTGGACGCACTGAACAAGCAGGTTCTCACACTAAAATAGTCATATTCTTGCATTAAGTTACTATGAAGACTCTTCTTTTATTTATTTTTATATCTCAACTTTGATAGTCCTGAGCTTTGTTCTTCAATTATCTCATTGCGTTCTTTTTCTACTAGGAAGGTTTTGCTAACTAGATGTTTTGTTTTTAAATGTCTGCTGTTTCCGAGGAAGAATACCAAACTGCTCTTTTGGAAACATCTCTTGCCTAAACTTTGATAACACTTTTTAGCATGTACCTAGTATTGATTTGTGTCTATATAAACTAAGAATGTAGTAGCTATGCACAAAGCACATAGCACGACATGAGTATATACTTACTCAAGTATGCCAAAAAAACAAAGGTTAAGAAAATAATATCTTTTATGCTTTTATAGAAATTCACATTGCCTGCTGCACCGTATTCTGATCCATTGTATTTTAGTCTTAGTCTGAAGGAGACTCTATCTCAGATTGTGCTATTGGCTACCTAGTAGTATAACATTTTAAACATCCAAAAGATTTGGAAAAATGAAAATTGTCTGGAATACGAAAGGACCATAGTTTTTCTTGATAGTAGCCTCTGTTCTTTATCTGGTGTTCTAATAGTAATTTGCCCAAATTCTAACATAGATATAGATTAAAGAAGTTCTGGTTTAAACCCTACATAATGCTACTATCATATGCTCAGTGATGTCAAGATAGATTCATCAAGGATGAAAATGTTACACTGCAGGGCCATGAGGTAGATGCTTATGGAGTAGGAACCTATTTGGTTACTTGTTATGCACAAGCTGCCTTAGGATGTGTTTTCAAACTGGTTGAGATTAATAGTCAGCCTCGCATCAAACTTTCCGAAGATGTCTCAAAGGTTTGATCTGTGACAGTTCCTATGGTGTCAGTCTTTTCATTAGCATCTACCCTCTCATCTCAAATTTAATTTCACTGATTAACAGGTTTCAATCCCATGTAAAAAGAGGATCTATAGACTATATGGAAGAGAGGGATACCCCCTTGTGGACATAATGACTGGGGAAACTGAACTGCATCCAAAGGTATTAACTAACCTCCAAAGATTTCTGGTGATGAGGTTCAAGTTCTCAATTCTATAATAAGGAATGCCCATCCGAATTCTTCAGATATTTGAACAGAAGTGGCTGTCAAAAGCATCTTAGCTTGGGAAATTTCATCATTTTACTTCAGCATTCAAGTAAAGTCGTAAAACAAAATATGCAATAGTAATATTTAGAGTCTCAAAAACAAGGTTAACATCGAACATATAATGAAGGTGCAAGATTCTCATTTTCTCTGTTCATGTGTCTTAAAGGTAGGAGAACGGATCCTATGCCGTCACCCATTCAATGAATCGAAGAGAGCGTATGTGGTGCCACAGCGTGTTGAAGAGCTCTTGAAGTGTTATTGGCCTGGGAACTCAGGTAAAGGCTCCATTCATGACAATATTTTGATAAAACTTTCTTTGTGCTGGGTCTCAGGTACATTACAATTATGATGTCATAAACAGAGCCATAGAGCAGTGAGATTTGATTGGTAAGTAGATTTATTAGCTAATTGCTGCTCTTATCTTTTGTAACTTGCAGGTAAACAAAGAGAAGACTTGCCCATACTCAAAGACATAAGGGAACGGTGCATCAAGCAGCTTGAGCAAATGAGGCCTGATCACATGAGAAGATTAAATCCAACACCATACAAGGTAATAATGCTTTCATTGCCATTTTATTATAGCTTATTCTAATATTCGGATTAGACTTTCGTTGATTTTAAACCTCATCACGCCGCTATCTTTTCACCTAATTGTAAATAGGTGAGCGTAAGTGCAAAGCTATATGATTTCATCCACTTCTTGTGGCTCAATGAGGCGCCTGTTGGAGAGTTGCAGTGAGGATGAATCGAAGAATCGTCGTCTGTCATTGTAGAAATAGCAGCAGCAGCAGCATGTGGCCAAATGATTTTTACAGGTGTTAAGTTTTTATCATCCTAGCGTCGAGCTATTTTTCTGCAGGATCAGGCCTGGAGAAGAAGCTCTTTATAGCGTAGGAGTTTTACTTTATTTCCCCCTAAAGATAGTGAGATTGTATTCTCTGTTAGTTAATCGAAACAGAACAGTATCTCCATTTTTCCAGGATTTCAATTCATTGAATAATATAGAAATGATCGCCTTGAAGCGTCACATATGTTTTCATGATTTTGATTATCAATCATCATCATATTGCACCTTAATCTCATCTATTGCACATAAAATCTCAAGTAATAACTCTAGTTTCAAGAGTACAGAAAGGCTCAACCGTGGGATGCAAGTTTCGTGTGATCCAAGCAAAAAGAATGGTAGGTATCTACAAAGGCAAGCTAATTGATGTTTCGTAATCATACCAAAAGACTGCTAGCCAAACCTATCCCTATAAACCATAGCCTGAATGTTCTTCTGCCACTCGGATGAGCGGAGGAGCTCAAAGGAGATTGTGACTGTGACTGCGTTGCTGGTGATGGACTCGCCGACGATCCATCTGCTGCAGCAGGCGGAGGCGGTGATAACCGCGGGACATCGCAGCTTCCAAACGTCGCATTAGCCTGATAGGAAAGAAAACAGATATCTTAAATCAAGCTACGGTGTGATTATAGATGAACAACGGTTTCTTAACAAACCTTGCAATAAGCTATGCTGCTGCAACCGCACGTTAATTGACCGTTCGCTTCATCCACGGCTTCTGGTGCTCCGCCACCATCACTCCTCTGAGTATGTCACCAAAAAGACACATCCTCTTAACAGCATGATCACATTGTAAATACTCCCAAATGAAACTAATTAATTACGAAGTCTCAACATATACCTTGTAAAAATCGACAGCAATGAAATTCGGCCATCGGTTTCCAGCTGCCTTATAACAACTGTTCGTCATGTTAATCAAAGGAGCTGAATTGTCAGCACAGGCCTCTGTCATGTTGGGATTATCAGGGAAGTAGTTTTGAAGCACCAAAGATATCTTCTTTGTGTCCATTGCAGGTGACTCACCACGGTTCGGACACTTCCCTGCAACCATTCCTGTATCTCCATCTGCAGACATTCCAGATTTTTCTCCTTAAACTGTCAATAATGGTGAATTCACTGAAAGAGAGCAAACTAACATTGGTTTTCGACAACATATCGCCAGTTATAAGCAATCCCTTCCGAAGCTTCCTTAGCAGATTTTGAGGTGAAAACCAGCAAACGCTGATTCTGCTTCACCATGTCATCTACCGTCGCCCAATCCTCACCATTCTTGGGCATCTTTGAAACTGGGAACCAGTACTTACTCAACCCAGATGCATTGAAAACCTTTGTTAGTCCTTGTGGAGATGTCACATAGTCCTCAATGAAGATGGTGATGATCTCTGATGGATTGGCCTCCATGAAGGCTTGGATCTCCTTAAGCACATTCATGGCTGGTTGCTTCACAAGATTAGAAAGCAAGGATCAATGTTCAAAAGGGAAGATGGTTATACACTACCATGAAAGTTCTGGTAATTCCAATACAAGATCTGAATGTTTTAGACTTACAAAAGCTGTGGCATTGAAGCATTGACCAGCAAAGGAGTGGCACAACCAGATGTCATTGTTGAAGTCATACATATCCAGCATAAGTCCACGAACCCCATTCTAGAGAAAGAAGGAACCTTTCTTATCAAAACAGTACCTTAATCCAAATATTTGATGTACCTTCTCATGAAGAATCTATCTTATTGAAAAAGTGGTCTATATAATTCAATTTCTAGAGTAATTTATAATGGGCCATAACTGAAAGACATGTTTTTTATTAAATGATAATATACCAACTGAGTTTTTTATTTTCTGGTTAAGAGCAATAAAGTTAAAGTTTTATGATTCTCTGCTGACAAATGAAAATAAAGAAGATTAGGAATTCAGAATCACTAATTAGTGGAAGGTGGGCTGGTTTTGCTTCTATTGTAAGTATCAACCAACCAAAGTACCAAACGCTAAAGATGCCTCCTTTTTTAGGGTTAAAGTTCATCTGTGAACTTCTAAGCCAATAGAGACCATCATTAAGAGGAAACCAATCCCATTTTCGTCACAAAAGTTTTACTTATGGAAAAAATTCCAAGTTTTCATCTTCAAATTCTTTTGTAGTTTTAATCACTAACTTTTAAGTGATGGAAAATCTTATTTCCAAATATTTGAAAACTCTAATATTCCTTTTGTTTCACAAAGATTACATTTTTTTTTCACAATATTTAAATCTACGATTTATTTTTTGAATTCATAGACATATAAAATTAAATGATCCATATGTTTCTCATAATTTACAATCTAAACTTTCTAGATTTTTTTTGCATTTTTTTCACTATTTATCTTAATAAAATTTTGAGTCAAACACTGAAACTTGGAGTATCAAAGTCAAACACAACAAGAGA
>JBBYHH010053271.1:0-15866 GCA_038382905.1 Daphne laureola
AAACTGGAAACCCGTCCCGTGTAACATGGATCATATTTTTTAACTATCCGTCCCGATCCGCCCCGTGTTCACCCCTAATATGGAGGATCAGTGTACGAGGCAGGATGATCGGATCCGAGAACTAGAGTCTCGGATTGAGGCGATCGAGAACGAGAGACGTCAGGACACTGCTCGTCTGGAGGCGTGACATGGGAACGTGATGCGAGACTTCAATGCGTCCGCTAGCAATATGTGGACGTCCTTGCGTGCGGGCGGGTACATGCAGCCCGACGCCATGTCGACGCACCTGGAAGCTGGATCATCTTCCCAGCCTCCTCAGTTCGTGCCGATTGTCTTCCAGCCTCATACATTCCAACCAACTTTCTTCCAGCCTCAACCCTTCCGGCAGACGACGCCGAGGTTCGAGCATCCCGATTCTCGGCCCTACATGGGATCGAGACATCCAGAGGGGGATTATCGCCCTGAGATGACGACACCGCAGCTGACTGACCAGGGTGGCGCACATGGGCGTCCTAGTATGATGGATGCGTTGTTCGGGGTTAATGAGGATTTTACTAGTTACTTGAACAACGCGAATAACGCAAACAATAATGATCCTAATTTTTAGGACTTTTTAATAAATATATGTAGTGAATTGTTACAAATAAAAAAAATATAGTGTTGCGGCCTCAAGTGCAGTAAAGGCCGCAGTACTTGTGTCAGACTGTGTGGCAGACTGAGTCAGCTTCGCTGCGATCACTGCGCTGTGCAGCGTCTGATTTCGCTGCGGTTAGGACCGCAGCGAGCCTGCTCCCTCTAAATATATTTTTTAAAATTATTTTTAATAAATTATTTTTTACTAAAAATTAAGTCAAACATAAGATGAAAAATCAAATGTTTCAATTTTCGAAGGAGTAAAGTTCAAAGGAACTTTTTGCCCACCATATAACATTGATGGTAATTTGTTTTGTCAAAAAGTACTTGGATCCCGAAACAACCATTTTCCCTTATTGGAAATAGGAAACTTGGTTAACCCAAACCGACAGTAGCTAGCTAGCTAGGTCAAATAGTTACGAAATGAACTGGGATTAGAGGTACTTAAACATCTTAATTGACTTTATAACAGTAGTACTCCCTAGCTAGCTAGCTAGATACTATATAGGAGTATTTTTTTTTATAGAAAAAAGGCATTGCCCTTTTTGCTAGTACTATTAATTTATATATATGTACCCGGCCGGCCTTGCGTTTCTCCGTTGTGGTTGGAGAAAGGTGAGGTGAGTGCGCGGTTGAGTCCTAATTAGTGAGCTACGTACCTTTAGTGGTAGGACAAGTGGTAGATCGTATTGAACTTATGCCCATAAAGTACTACTCCCCATTTCTTCTCTTCTTATTCTTCCTCTTCCTCTTCCTCTCCGTTCATGCATCTGAAGCTCGTCCTCTTCATGAAACCTACAAGGTACTAATATAAGAGATCATTTAATATATAGTATATTTTTGTGGAGTTGATGATTATTGTTAATTGCATGCAGGCCGGTTCTGGGAGAAAGACAGTTCCTCATTATGAAAACACTAGCGATTATCATGATGAAGCAACAATGTCATTAATGGTAGTAAAAGTAAAAGAGGAGGTGGAGGTTGTTTCATCATCATCATCAGTTTATAATACTCCTAAAGATTATTGGCTGCATCATGATGTTCCAATCATGAATCACCCCAAAACTGGCGGGCTTGATGACTACTTCTCTGATTATTCAAAGCCCAGAATGCACCCTCCCTCTCACAATTGATCCATATATATATATATGACTTATTGCATGCTGGCTAGCTAGCTACTCACCAACAGTTTTGCTCTTGGGTTATTATATATATGTACGTTACGTATACCATCTTCAACTATATATATATATATATATACCATGCATATTAATTGCTTAATTGTTTGGACTGGAGATCTGCTTTTGTCTTCTTAATTGTTCTTCATCGTATCATTGCAAGCCTCCTAATCCTAGATCAATTATTGACTAATTAAAACGAATGGGAACAAATGGAGGAGTCAATCGCTAGTCACGTGGTTTTGCTTAGGGCAACAAGAATAATTACGTACCATCTCACATTTCTTGGTCGGATCATGCATGGGTCCATCCCAATTTCTTCTTCTTCCACATACATACATACATGATACAACTATTCAGGAATGGAATTTTTAAAATCTGTTCATATGTAATTGGGAATATCAGCTTTTGACCAACAATGTTTTTTTTTTTTTTTTGGAGAAAAATGATCAATTGTAATGATCAAGTAAACATACAATCAAGAGAAGCTAAAACTGAATAGTAAAGCCAAAAAATAAAACAAAAGAAACCCCGCGCAGGAGGATTAACAAAAATTGAAAGGAACTAACAGAAACGACGACGAAAGCTGTAAAGATAACTGCAAAGATAAGCAACTAAACGACTGACATAACAAGTCTGAGATGCCAAACCAATTGTGTGAGAGAAAGGCCATGAGATTGCCCATCCCATCAGCGAGAAGATCCATCTAACGAATACTAGAAGTCATTCACACCTAAGGCCACCTAACACGCTGGATTGGGTGCGAGGCTTGCTCCAGACAAGACCAAACATCGATGAGACCAATTCATGTCCCCTTCACGCGTCGCTGAGACCAACCATCGATCGAAACTGTCCTAAGTGCCAAACACCCACCCCCGATCTGTGTTGGCCTCCATCAGTAATTGTCGGTTCAGAGTTAATTGGACCACGGATCCCGCCAGAAACCAACAATATCACTGCACCCCAAATTAACGCAGCACCCAACACACATGCCTAAAAAACCCTAATCCAAATCTCTGGCCATAACCATCCAGAATACAAGCCCGAGAGACAATCCATCGGCCATTATAGGCCCATTGCTGAAACTCCATCGAAAAGGGCAAAGAACAGGTTTCCTCAACAAAGAAAATTGGTGCCCCTGCCGGCATGATCGGAGCAACCCAACACCCAACAAATCGGGCACCCATGGCCGTTCCTCACCTTCTCCCGCACCCACGCAATAGTCGGTGACTACAACTGCACCGCGACGAGGGGGCCAGGCTGAGCCTGATGCCATCGACGGCGGAGGCAGCATCTCGCAAAACCCATTTGAGCCATGACAACCAGAAGAAAAATGAGCCAAATAAAGCGCAACCTGAAGCGAAGCAACGCCCAGGAGAGGAAGCCAGGCTAACGCCGGTAAGCAGCCGAGCAGATCACCAGCAGAAGAAACATCATTGAGGCGTGGCGGCGGTGAAAAAATCAGAGACATAGGCTGGAGCGGCGTCGGAGACGGAGACGGAGACAAGCAAAAGAAAAAACGGGCGACCGGATACGAAAACGGAGCGGTCCCCCACAAACGGAGCGGACCAGTGGCCAAAGACGAGACAAAATCGACAAGCGGCGGGCAGACGCATTTAGCCAACAGGCGCAACGCGTGAAGGGGCCTGCCGGAAGGCACGTGAGCGGAGCTCAGCGGCGGCTTAATCAGGCGAGAGAGCGGCTAGGTCAAAAAATATCTGACGAGTTTTTTATATGAGGATATAATTGGCATGAGTTAACCTTTTTAATTTCTTAAATTTGCATATCCAATGAGTGTGGAGTCAAAATGATTGGGCTTTAAGACCACGTGAAAGCCCAGTTCTAATATTGACCGTCTGACCCTCGAGCCCATGGCCATGATAGATAAAACCACCAATCTCTGAGCTGAGAACCCCACATGCTAATCGCACTAACAGATCCTTCTGTTCCCGTACCTTCATGCCCATTTCCGTCACTTACTTCACATCATTCATCCGCCGCGAAACAAACCAGTGTCACTATCAGTTTGGTCCACAGAATTTACGGTGTGTATACCGAATATACCCCTGTCATCGACCTTTTTCACCATCTTTTCTCCGACTCCGTCAGTCGCGTCATGGATTTTGTCTTCTTCCTCTTTACCCCATTTCGTAAAATTCCCACTACGATGATGCTCATTACTTAATTAATACCATCAGCAGCGATAGAAGATAGAGAGATCTCCACTCCCACTTCACACTGAGTTCTGCTAACCATGAGCCGATGCCGGAGATTCGATGTCTTTGAGTCCACTTTTCAGCCTCTGGTCGTCAGAGAGGCCTCCATTTGCTTTCCTAGAGCTCCGGCTTTCCCCTCATTTCTAGAGGAAGAGCTCGATTTCGGGTTCGATCTCGGTTTTCTCAACCCTGCCCCGTTTGATATTTTCGACTCCGTTACCGATCTGGTGAGGATCGAGAGAAGGCCGGCGGTTTCTTCGTACACCAGGGTTTCCCGCCGGGTCGGGCCTGAGTTTCTGGTTGACAGATTGTGCGACCGGGTCAGCGCGCTCGAGTCCAAATTTGACCGCCTGGTCAGCTCGAAGGTGGCCGGCGCCGACAGGAAGTACACTCTCTCGGCGGAGATCAAGGGGTTAGAGGACAGGAAGTACAAATGGACGGCTGAGATAAAGAAGGGGAAACACAAGGAGGTTGTGGCGAAGAAGGATCGGAAGTATAAATGGACGGCTGAGTTTGAGGGCGAGTCGGAGGAGGGACCGATCTCGCGCAAGTTCACCTTAGCAGCTTCGAGTGGGGATGATGGCGATTCTGGAAGTATAAAGAAGGGAAAACAAAAGGAGGTTGGGGCGAAGAAGGACCGGAAGTATAAATGGACGGCTGAGTTTGACGGCGAGTCGGAGGAGGGACCGATCTCGCGCAAGTTCACCTTAACAGCTTCGAGAGGGGATGATGGCGATTCTGGAAAGACGAAGGAGAAGAAAGAGAAGAAACAGAAGAAGGAAAAGAAAGAAGTGACTGGAACGCGTGTAGTGGAGATTGAAGAGCCTGCTGATCATGGTGTCATCGCTCTGAGACAGGTACGATGGTGACATTAGTCAATTATGTGTTTTAATTGGGTTTTTTTTTTTTTTGGATTAAGTTGTTTGACTGGTAATGAAAGCGACAAATCTATGGTGTATGATCTCAAAAGTCGAGCATTTCTTTTGTTTGTCTGGTGGGTTGTGTGATCAATTAGCTCAACCCAGATTTGCTTTTGCTGTGTTTGAAAAGGCTTTTGCTAGAAGGGCTGGAGCTATTAGAAACAACAGGGGGAAACAGAAAGAGCTGTCTCCTCAGGATGCAGCCTTGATGATTCAAGTGACCTTCAGGGCATATCTGATTCGTAGATCGAAGGCCCTTCGTGCCCTGAGGGAGCTGGCTGTTGCCAAGTCCAAGCTGAAAGAGATACGAGCATTGTTCAACAATTTCTCATATCGCCGCCGTGTAGCCCAGGATGCAGAAGAACGGCAAAGGTTCTCTGAGAAGATCATCGTTCTGCTTCTCACAGTTGACGCCATCGAGGTATACATTATTTAACCATCTCTTTGTTTACTAAATAAACATGAGTAATATCTTGATGATTTTTGGAAGATGCCGAAAATTGAATTCTTCATGTTGTGTTGTTGTACCTGTTTTTATGGTTGGGTGTATCAGGGTGCTGATCTGATGGTGAGAACTGCGAAGAAGTCCATGGTAGATGAGCTGGAAGCAATGCTAGATGTAATTGATCCTCAGCCTGCAGCTAGCAGTGGCAGGTCTCTGTCCATGAAAAGGAGAACATTTGACATGCCTGATGCTGCCATCAGGAAAGAAATCGAGGAAGGTGTGGCGCAGGTGGTTCGAATGCTTGAGGATGAGGGTTGAAAAGAGCAGTGAGTGTATTTGGATTTGCTTGTACTAATAAACTTTCAGGTCACTCACCAATCTCTGTTGTTTACATGTTTGTTATTTGGGGTGACTGGGTTCTCGAATTGACTTTTATTTCTATGGATGAGCTGCTGTCTGATTAGGAACCTTGATACTATTGTAGACTGCTCCATCAGTAGGAAGAGAACTTAACCTTTGTTTAGGGTTATTCTTTTCTATGTCTTCTGAGAATGGTTTCAGGCTTTCAACGTTATGATTTGGTAGTTTTTAAGCAATGCAGTAGTCTTTTAGTTGCTGATTTATGCTAGCTACTGTGTGGTTTATAACTTCGTTGCTGGTTTTCTAGTACTTAATCTAGTTGATCTGTAAGATGGCTGGTCGACATGTGCAGATTTTTAGAAATTATCAATTTGAACATTATTATTTACTCGGATATTAACCATGCGAATTAAGTAAGATGTGCAAGCAGATGATTCACTTTGTGCTTTTGTCCTTAAGAGAGTTATGGCACCCTGTGAAGTTGTGTTGGAGCTGTAAACACATAGTACTAGATATGAAAAGTTATAAAGTCGGTGTGTCCAAAGACAACTTTCAAGCTACGGACTTTCAGATTCTCTGGTTTCAAAACAAAGTGCAAAGCTCTTCCAAAGTCTTGGGTCAAGAGAAACTTTCATGCTTAGTGGTTATCTTCAAATGCGATTATCTGCGCCAACGGTAAAAAACAGGTACCAATTCGCACCACACGTGCTGCACGCCTAGTAGCAAGGCTTAATACGGCCAAGTTCTTTTACATCTATCAATTACAATTCACTTTCAAGTTCTCCCACAAAAAATGATAAAAATAAAAACGTCGAGCTATTGCAGTAGGAAAATTGAGAGTTTTAAGGCAACGTGATAAGAAAAAATAATTTCAGTGCAGAAGGAAAATTGAGAGTTTTAAGGTAAAAGATGGTGAGAAGTCAGAAATTAGTCTCGATCATTTAAAAAATGAATTTACTATAGTACTAGTTTATAGTACCTTGTCTAATACCGACGACATAGAGGTCAAAGGAGACTGCTGGCAAAATCCAAGTCGTCCACCACCATTTATGTTAACTTGAGCATTTCAGTTCCACTCAACTCTCTGCAACAACAGACATGGCGGTTCTTATCTCAGCACCAGGGGAAGAAGCTGGCCAATACCAGGGCAGAATTACTAAATATGTCATCCTCTCATGCATGATGGCTGCTATGGGAGGAGTCATTTATGGCTACGATATTGGCATCACAGGTCAGCTCCATTGTCAATTAACCACCAAGCTCATATTTTTATACTGAAACTGAACAGATTTGATTATGTTTTTGGTTAATAATTAAGGTGGGGTGACTTCTATGGATTCTTTCTTGGAGAAGTTCTTCCCCAAAGTGTACAGAAAGATGAAGAACGACACCAACACCAGCAATTACTGCAAATTCGACAGTCAGTTGCTAACCTCCTTCACATCTTCCTTCTACGTCGCTGGCCTTTTTTCAAGCCTCCTGGCGTCCTCCGTCACCAGAGCCTTCGGCCGCAAGGCATCCATCCTTGTGGCAGGGGTTGCCTTTCTTGCTGGTTCAGCTCTCGGTGCTGCAGCTTTTACTGTCTACATGCTCTTATTAGGCCGGATCTTGCTTGGAGTTGGGTGCGGATTCGCCAACCAGGTAGCTATGATATGTAGCTTAAAGTTGAAGTTTTTAACTTGTTTATTTGAAAAAAATTAGAGATTTTTCTTTCCCAGTTAAGAAAGTTTTGAACTTGGTTTGTTCTTTCTTTGTTTTCTAGTCAGTCCCTCTGTATATTTCTGAAATGGCTCCTGCTAGGCACAGAGGAGCGATGAACAATGGCTTTCAGTTTAGCATAGGCATTGGTTTTCTGTTAGCTAGCCTCATTAATTTCGGCACAGAAAAGATCAAAGCCGGTTTTGGTTGGCGGATCTCTCTAGCCATGGCAGCAGTCCCAGCAGCAATCCTAACAGCAGGAACAAATTTCCTCCCCGAAACACCCAACAGCTTAGTACAGAAGAAAAACAGCGACCACCACAAGGCCAAGGTGGTGCTACAACGCATACGTGGCACAACCAATGTCCAAGAAGAGCTTGATGATCTGATCAAAGCAAGCGCCATGTCTAAAACCACCATCACCAATCCATTCAGGAAGATCATGGAGAGGAAGTACAGGCCGCAGCTGGTGATGGCCATAGCCATCCCATTCTTCCAACAGGTGACAGGAATCAATGTGATTGCATTCTACGCCCCAGTTCTCTTCAGGACCCTTGGCATTGGTGAGAGTGCTTCACTTCTGTCTGGTGTCATGACCGGTCTCGTTGGCAGCGTCTCCACCCTCATCTCAATGCTCATAGTTGATAAGATTGGGCGGCAAAAGCTGTTCATGATCGGGGGGCTGCAGATGCTTGTGTCCCAAGTCATGGTTGGGGCCATCATGGCTGCTAAGCTAGGTGATCATGGTTCCTTGAGTAAAGGGGATGCTTATGTTGTGATATTCCTGATATGTGTGTATGTAGCTGGATTTGGATGGTCATGGGGGCCGCTGGGATGGCTGGTTCCGAGTGAGATTTTCGCGATGGAGATCCGATCCGCGGGGCAAAGCATTACCGTGGCAGTGAGCTTTGCATTCACGTTTGTAATTGCACAGACGTTTCTGGCTATGCTCTGCAACTTCAAGTCTGGGATATTCTTCTTCTTTGGTGGGTGGGTGGCTGTGATGACTGCTTTTGTGCACTTTTTGTTGCCTGAGACTAAGAATGTGCCTATTGAGCAGATGGAAAAAGTGTGGAGAGAGCATTGGTTCTGGAAGGGGATTGTTATTGGGGAAGGACAAGTGGAGGAGGATCACAAAATCAAGATTCAAGAGGGTAATGAGTGAGTGAATAATACTCCATTCTTTCCCTGTGATTCACAGCATTTATGAGTAGAAAATTGAGCTGCTAGGAGCTTGGAAGAAAAAGAAGATCTTTGGGTAATAAAGAATGATCAGTGTGTCAATTTTCAATAGTCCAAATGATTGTAAAAGCAAGTGTGGTTAGCATTTCTTATGTACATATAGCCTTAACTGTGCCTCTTTTTTTTTTTTAGGAAGTCGACTTGATATTATTTCATTCAAAATAATACAAGTCAAGAATGTCCATAACCAAAGCAAAAGAAGGCCTAATAGCCACACTATCAAAATCAAAATGTCTAGCTAGAAGACACCAAACCACACTAACAAGAACACCTAAATGATAAAAATCTGTGACTAACAAGAAAAGTGTCCTCCGATGGAGCATCAAACTTACCAAAGCCAAAAGGCTTGAGAGCATCAAAAAGTGTCATAGTAGGGGTATATATATCCTCAATGCCGACCAAGGCGCAACAAAATAGTTGTACAGGAGCTAAACATCAACTTGCCATGACGATACGCATAAGAGAAGTTTCACGATCCCAAAGAACACACATCATCCCATCAACACAAGTAAAAAGCCAAACGACTAAGACAACAAAAATCAAAAGTAGTAAAGAAACGATAATGAACCAAAATCCGATAAAAGATGAGGAAGAGAGTGGTCCAAAAGCCGTTCCACATCCAACCCTGGGCATCACTGCTCCAGGCTGGGCAAGAAGTCCCCCTGCCCAGCCAAACTCTGACCAATTGCAACATGATCCCACCGAAACGTCGAATCATAACAAAAAATGTTGAGACCTACTCTGGCCAAAGAAACCCGAGAAGCGAGGCCATAAGAAGGCGGCCCCTCCTTTGTTTCAACAGGTTTTGCAGCAAGTCAAGGCACTGACCGGATCGACCAACCCACCATCGAGACGATAGCCCACCACAACCTCCGACAGCACCGATGCGGTGGCGAGAATCGCACAGTAGGGCGCAAGAAGAACGACATACGCAGGAGGCCGCCAGCGATGATGCGCACCATCGAAGCCCAGCAACAACGACGCACCACCACCACCAACTGACCCACACAAAAGAAAACGATCATAAAAGCCACCATGCCTCCAATTCATCAATTGAGGGCCTAAGGTGAAAAATCAAGCCAAGCGCCGGTGAAAAGATCGACTTGGTGACTTAGCAGTGCCACAAGCGATGGGGAAGAGAGCGAGTCATCGAGAGATGTCGGAACCAGCGCCGGAAGACAAGCCAACATGGTTGCGGCAGACCCTAGGGTTTTTCATCTTTTTGCGTTTTTCTCTGGTTTTGTGTGTGTTTGTTCTAAGATGTTTGGAAAAACCTATAGTATATAAAAATGAATTTGATTAATTGTGTCTTATTTTTATATTGGACATCACACATTTTAATTTGCTGGGTTAAGAGGGATAGATTAGTTAAGAACGAAGGTTTAAAAGAATTTATGCAAGAGTTCGCTTATTTATCATATATGTGAAAAAATATCTACTTAAATATATTACTCCTTTGACCATTTGTCCTAAAATTATTGAAATATTTTTTTTACTGGGTTGTCTAAAATTATTGAAATACTTTCCCTATTTAGTAAACTTTTGTACATGAATTATTACCAAACTATCCCTTTATGATTCTCTTCCACCTACCAAATCAACATAAAACTAAGTCCTCATAAAATAGTGTGTCCAAACAATATGTTTCAATAATAATGGAGGGAGTGCTATTTAACTAACTCAACTAACTAACATAATAAATTAAATGACTAAAATCTCATTACCAGATATTTATTAAGAGGGTAAACTTGATATTTTGATGATGTGTAGAATATCACATATGTGATAAATACACACGTACGTTTCATAAACAATCTATTTAATCTTCATTCTACTAAGAGGAAAATCAAGAAAACAACTACTACAATATAGCGTTATCCTTAATCTTAAATCCATTAATTCTTGATTAATTATCTCACAAATCATGTTTTTTTAAAAAAAAGAGAAAAAGAAAAGAAGAAATAATCCAGATTCATGTACATCTAATTCATTAAACAAATAAATAAAAATCTCAAAAGTTTGAACACAGTCAAAGACAATCTGTTTGGAGTTTGGACTCTCCAACAAGCTGACAAAGTCAACGAAACAAGTCACAGAGAAGTGCCAGGCTGTTACTTTACGAGTATAAAAGTTTGGAAATATTTTATAGATTTAAAAAGGGAAAAAAGGTGATTTTGTCACTAATTGTTTTAAAATCTCTCATTTTACCACTAACTATTTTTCTGGTGTAAAAAAATTATTAATATTTTGTTAAAGAAGCAAGTTTGTTATTAGACGTCTAGTCATGAAGCAATCAATGATTGTTGGAGGTGGAGGCAGTCACAATCGATGCACCAGAGATAGGGGAACGTATCAGTGGTTCGGGTGCGACGGATTACAGCCTTGGTCAGCTGAATTAACAGCGGTAATGTCACGTTTTTCGATATGGATATGTTGTGATTTGTGGTATTCCGACATTGGTTAGTTAAAAAAAAACTTATGTTGGTCCGATGGAGGTTCGAAAAATGTTAAAGGATAATTTTTCCTTTCAAGTTAACTGTTCCGTCATGGCACGTTGCATCGCAGGCTCGATAGTGACAAATTTACTCTTTAAATGAAACATTGATGATAAATTAACTCCTAAAACAAAACACTGATGATATTTCTATCCTTAAAAAAAAGTTAGTGGTAAAATGAGAAATTTTTAAAAATAAATAGTCGTGGAAATAGTGGTAAATATTTGCTTTTCTTTTTTTTCTTTATTCCCCTACTCAAATAAATAGTCGTGGATTTTCACTAACGTGGTTGCTCCGAAACTGCAACTGCAACTAACTAACAGACAGGCGCATCGGACCCTTATCGCTTCCGTCATTTCTTCATAGAATACTTTTCCTTCTTTCTCTTCTCTTCTCTTAAACCAAACCTCCATCCAACTTTGCTTCCCAAATGGCTTTTTCCAGATTTCAGCTCACAATCTCAACCTCAACCTCCGCCGTGAGTGAGTGAGAACCCAACTTACTCAAGGTAACAATAATACAGCTATAGGTTGAATTGAAACTATCTGCGTTAATTAAGAATGTTTAGTCCGTGAGGACTTTAGGGTTGATCATTCATCCTGATTCTTTTATGAGTTGTAGAGCGAGAAATGGAGAAGAACGCAATTGTTGAACCCGACTCTGCAATTTTGTTGCCAAATCCTGATTCTACTACTGTTGCCATAGCTGTAAAGGGTAACAGGAAAAGCAAGTATGTTATCCAATGGGCTTTGCACGAGTTTAAACCTGACTCGAATGCTATCCTTAAATTGTTTCATGTTCGTCCAAGGATCACTTTTGTTCCCACACCAAGTAAGTTGTGTCTTCTTCCTTTAATAACCCATGTTTCAGTTCACCAACTAATGATCAGACCGTGTTATACGAGTTGTTACATGTCTTCTTTTATGTATAACTCTCAGTTATGGTCACTGTTTCTGATGAAGAGAAACCACTTTAACTGAGTGACATCATTTTCTTTCTAGTGGGAAATTTACTTCCAATTTCACAAGTGCGAGATGATGTTGCTGCTGCATATAGAAAGGAAATGGAATGGCAGACAATTCAGATGCTTATTCCTCTCAAGAAAATCTGTGCTCAAAGAAATGTATTTTTTCTTGCTCCATTTTTTTCAGGCATACATGATGAGGTGCTCATAGATTTTACTTACTTTTCTTTCATTTTCTTTATCTCCTTCTGGATACAGGTCCAAGCAGATATTATCATAATTGAATCAGATGATGCACCTAGCACCATTGCAGAGCAGATTGCCAAAAATAAGATTCCGAAGCTTGTTATTGGAGCTTCATCTAGTATCATTTTCAGAAGGTACGGTTTTGGGAATATCAATTTAACCTGCAACTGTGATGGTAAAGAGTAAAGACCTTGCTTGGAAATAGTTGTTCTATTAGTTGTAGCGTTTTAAAGTACTCCTTTGTAATGGTTGAGATCAAACCATCACAGATACTAGTATATATTAGTAAAAGCTACCCATAGATAGTTTGTTCAAAAATTAAAGCTAATAGAAAAAGCTGGTACCAAACGGGCACTAAATTTGGCTATAATGGAGTATTCATGTATGAAATTAACCGTTAATGCATAGAACCTAGGAGAGAAGCCAAGTTCTGCAGACTTAAATCCTTTAAATTGTTTCTCTTTAAATTATGAACGAACGGAGGGATGTAGTATCAGGCCAAGTAAAAAGAAACAAAAGGATGTAATGAGTTATAAATCAGATCTTCCATTGTGAGAAGTTATGTTAGATAACATTTAATCACATCTGGCAAAAGAAATGTTTCTAGTCAATATGTATATCAGCATTTTCCATTCTGAAGTTGATGGTTGTTTGCAGTTATGCTGGAATTGTAATTCCTCACTGATGAAGAAAAAAACTACTCCCTCAGTCCTTAAAAAGATGCACAGTTTTGACTTTCGAACTTGTGTTTGACTCAAATTTTCATTAGGAAGGTTTCGTTAAAATAATTCTAAAAAATATGTTCAGAAACTAAAGATTTGCATTTATCATTTACGCATAAATTATTGAACTTTATATATTAAAGTGTTGAAGAAAACAATCATAGATTAAATGCTCAAAAAATCGTACTTCGTAGCTTCTTTTAGGGACGGAGGGAGTAATAGAGACCAGAGAATTGTCGAGTTTTCTTTTCGAACCAGCTAACTTTTTAATTGACTCTCTGCATATTTAATAAGGCAAATAATTTGTTAATAACAGAGAAAGTCTTCAGAAGACACTAACCAGTCCAATTAAAAGATTAAGCAAGTTAAGAGGGAAAAGCCTTTTATTTGAAGATTAAGATGGCTGATGGCTGTAAACACTTGGAGATATTTATTATTGTTACCCATGAATATATCATTCTGTTTCTGTTTCTCTCTGCTTCTCCGTCTTTAATGTGGAAAAGTTTATTCTTTTGTTACCTTCTATATATAGAAAGAAGCATAAAATGTCAGCAAGAATCGCACTCTGTGCTCCAAGCTTTTGTACAGTCTATGCTGTTTCCAGAGCAAAGTTGTCATCTGTCCGTCCTTCTGATGTTGCAGCAAATAAGAGCAGTAGAGATGATGTTAGTGAAACAACCTTCTCTTCAGAGAGTTTCTCAAGTAATGGTTCTAGCACACAAACAGGTTAGAGCTTTTCACTTGAAAATGTACAAGTAGATTGTTGGTAACTTTTCTTTCTTCCCATGATTGGCAATAGCAACTAGAAACTAAGGTCTGCCTACCAATAGCACAATCATAGTATTACAAGGAATAATTTGCACTTCCCACAGAAATAAAACTTTACACAGTGATTATCCTACCAGTGCCATTATTTTTATTTTCATGGGTAATAATTTTAGAATAATTGTACATTGGAATCATATGCTCCAAGATTAATTAAACTGCTTCCACCCACTTAGCATTGCTCACTGGTTTTACTAAGCCAAATTTTATGTACAGGAACATCCAAATTTCATCAGAACCACGCATATATTAATATAACCATGATGCTTGTTTTTGGTCCATCCATACTTATTCATGCAGTAATTTGTATACTACATAGCTGTATCTTTACAGTTCATGGGAGTTACTCGTAATATGTTCATGAGATCTTGGTGAACTGCAACATTTTTAACCAGCTTCACATAATTGACAATCCATGTGGTGTTGCCAAGTGTTGTACCAGTTTTGAGCATTGGTCTCTTCTGTCTGTTTGGGTATTTGGAAGTCTTGGTTAGACCATTTATCTGCTTGTTGGAGGACTATCTAACAGGGCCAGTATTATGATGGTGCAGACTCAGGCTCGGTTACCTCCTACTCTGTATTTTCTTCCGCCTCAATACCAGCCCAGCGGTTTCAAGCATTATCAAATCTAAATCCCACATGCTTGGATGCTAGATTCAAATCTCTTGATATTAATCATTCTAGATCCCATTCAGTTGATGCTGACCAATGGAAGGATGACATGAGTGTTCGCCCTAGTATTTCTGAAAATGAACAGCCTGTTAGTTTCAGTCCTAGTCTCAGAAGCTCGATAACAGATAATCAGTCATGGAAGTATGATCGAGGTTCAACTTCAGATGTGCTCACAAGGTATTCATGTGAAAGCCAGGTAAGAACCTCTTATTTTAAGTTAAAATAGTAAAAGAACTCAATAAACACTCCAGAAGGTAGGAAGCTGTCTGAGTGCAGTATCACTGGATTCACTGCTATAGAATTTTTAGAGTTAGACCGATATAAGTTTTACTGCTTCAGTGATTTGCTTTTGGATTCTGCTACCCATCTTAGATCCTTAATTGATGTTACAGACTATTAATCCGTTATGATTTATGTTCTAACACCTGGTGTTTTTTTTAGTTTACTTTGAAAATAAATAACTGTTTTAACTATAATCATAATCTAAAATCCATGGAATTCTATTTCGTAAATATTGTCGACAGAATATTACAGTTATTTGACTTTCCAATTATCTCCGCAGAATAGCATTGGCTTTGAGCTAGAAAAGCTGAGAACTGAACTTAGACATGTTCGAGGCATGTATGCTAGGGCTCAGGGTGAGGCAAATGATGCTTCTGGAAAGGTAATTCGGAAACAGCCACTTTTCTCTACGTAATTCACAGTTATGTAATAAAGAGGCAGGCACTACATGCTAATATTGAGCTTATCCGATTTTACTCATACAAGCCTCAAACCCCTTCCATGAGAGTATACTGAGCCACTAAGTTTTACCAGCTTGACAATCTTACCAAACGCCGGCTAGAAGAAGCACGGAAGCTTAAGGAGGTAAGCTTTAAAGAGGGAGAAGCCAAAGAATTAGCTAGACATGAGAAGGAGAAGTATGAAACTGCAAGAAAGGAAGCTGAATATGTCAGAGAATGCATTGATAGGGAAGCTTCACAAAGGCTAGAAGCAGAGACAAAAGCTGTTCTTGATGCAAGAGAAAAAGAAAAGCTTGAGAATGTTCTTGTCGGTGCTACTGAGCAGTACCAGAAGTTCACATGGGATGAGATTATATCTGCCACATCATCGTTCTCAGAAGATCATAAGATAGGAATGGGAGGATATGGATCTGTCTATAAATGCAATCTGCATCATACAACAGTTGCAGTAAAACTTCTCCATTCCAAAGATGGTGATAGAAATAAGCAATTCCAGCAGGAGGTATG
>JBBYHH010053381.1:0-15865 GCA_038382905.1 Daphne laureola
AGCAAATCCTGAACCATTTGAGAGAAGGTATACACAATGGTCTTCATGCATCATCACGAAGCCATAACTTGTGATTGTATGGTGAAACTTCAAGTACCACTATCTTGAAGCTTGTTTGAGACCATAAATAGACTTCTTAAGTCTACATACCATGTCCTCATTTCCCTCTTGAACAAACCACTCGGGTTGTTTCATATAAATTTCTTCACTCAATTCACCATTGAGAAAGGCTGTTGTTACATCCATCTGATGTAACTCGAGGTTCTGGTTTGCAATAATTGCAAGTAGTAACCTGATGGAATTAAATTTCACAATGGGAGAGAATGTATCTTTGAAATCAACACTCTCCTTCTGTGTGAATCATTTGGCCACCAAACAGGCCTTGTATCTTTCGTTACTTCCAACAAAGTTTTTCTTTATTTTGAAACCCACTTGTTCCTAATTGCCTTTTGGCGGTGAGGAAGATTAGATACCTCTCATACTCCGTTAACATGCATTGAATGTAACACTTCATTCATTGTATTTAGTCATTCCTCCATCTGTACCCCTTCAAGAGCCTCTTTAATATTACTTGGTTCATCTACTTTAGATGCGACCAAGTAAGTCTCACCATCTGAGATTCCCCATCTCATGGGTTGTATGGATTGGATTGTTGATCTTCTCAACACTGGCGGTGGTGATTGAGGTTCAAGCTCTTGAACATCCTCAACTCCCTCTCGAAAAAGTCCACCTTCTTATGGATCTTGTCCATCAAGTTCCATGTCTTTCAGAACTTCACTCAGAGTCACAACTCCAAGTGGTTGAGGTACTCCCTCTGAAGTTGATGCACCTTGTGTAACTGGTGCCCTCATGGAACTCATTCGATCCTCTTCCAGGATCGGACCTAGTGAGGTCAAGTCACCACTTTTTCCAACTTTAGGAAACTCATTTTCCACAAAATTGGTGTTTCTAGCATCAAATACCATTTTGTTCTTGAGACTCAAGTCCATGAACATACCCCTTAGAGTTTGTACAATATCCAAGGAAACCACATATCTTTCCTCTCAAAGCTAATTCCCCTAAAAGGTGATCGGTCACATGTACATAAGCTAAGCACCCCCAAGGGTACATGTAGCTTAGGTTTGGGGCCCTGTTCTTCCATAACTCATATGGAAAGACATCTATGTTCTTGGTTGGTACCATATTTAGAATGTGCACTGCACATAGCAATGCATCACTCCAATAGATAATGTCCAAGTTGACCTTAGTCATCATAGACCGTACCATATCCATGAGAGTTCTATTCTTCCTCTCAGACACATCATTTTTTTTTGGTGTCCAAGGAAGAGTGAACTCCCTCTTAATTCCTTTCATGTCACAAAAGGCTTTGAATGCATTTGAGCAATACTCTCTACCTCTATCAGTCCTTAGGGACTTTATCTTCTTACCTAATTTGTTTTCAACCAAATAGAGATACTTCTCAAAGTATGTTTAGGCCTCAACCTTATTCTTAAGTAAGAAGACATGGGTGAACCTAGTATAGTTATTAGTGAAAGTGATGAAATATTTGTATCCATTTCTGGATTCAACCCTCAAAGGTCCACACAAATCAGAATGTACTAAGTTAAGTAATTCAGTTCTTCTAGTTGCTCGCCCAAAGGGCTTTCTTGTTGCCTTTCCTTCAATGCATGATTGGAAACTAGGTAAGACAACCTTAGTCAAGGAACCAAGTAAGCCACACTTGGTTAGTTTGTTCATTCGATCTTGACCAATATGTCCCAACCTTTCATGCCAAGTCATTTCATTTATGATCTTGGTCACATGGTAACTATAAGTTACAATAGAAAAACCTTCGGGTCTTAACTCATACAAACCATTATTGAATTTTCAAGTAGACACTATATGCCCATTCTTAATAATGGATACACCATCACGAGTAAAGTTAAAGCAATAATTATATTTCAATATGCAACTTATAGAAATAAGGTTTCTACAAATATTTGGTACATATAATACATCCACTAGATACAAATATCCTATGTCAATAGGAACTTTACAAGTTCCTATCCCTTCAACTTCTAGTCGGGCATCATTTCCCACTGAAACATGCTTCACTCCCCTTGGGAGCTTCCTGTAGGCCACGAACTAAGACTTATCCCGAGCTATGTGGTTTGTTGCTCCTGAATCAGCAATTCACATAGAATTTCTTTCAATTAGCAATGTACATGACATAAAATGTACTAATGAAGTTGAAGGGATTGTATGTACCTTAGGCGCACTCTTGCAATCTTTTGCAAAGTGTCCCTTGCTGCCACAATTTCTTCTTGAACTTCTTTAAGTTCGGGGCATTTCCCTTGCCCTTTCCACCTTGGCTACCTTGGCCAAACCACTTCCGCTTCTTCTTACCTCCATTCTTGCCGGAGAAAGATGAGACAAAATATTCCTTGGAGTGGTCCTTGAGAGCCATTACTTCGGCCTCAAGGACTAGATGGAGGGGAATGTCATCGAATAACTTAATTTGAGCATTGTGGCAAAAGTTAACCTTTATCGACTGCCAATCCTCGTTAGGCAAGGACCTGATTATTGCCTGAACCTATTACTTGTCAGTGAGCTCATGCCCAACTTGCTTGAGTTGGTGGAACATGCGTGACATTTCACGAAAGTGAGCACTCATTGAGTGATCACTAGGTTTCACATAATTCTCAAAATGGAGAATCATGAAATGTTGTTTCTCAACAGAAATGTCCCTATACTTTGCCTTGACAGCATCCCAGATGCCCTTGGCATCATCCAATATGGAGAACTCCACCATTATTTCATATACCATAGTGGACAGGAGAGTGACCCTACACATAGAGTTCTTTTTAAGGTATGCCTCATAGGCAACACTAGACTCCCCTTCTCTGGGTGGCTCAACCTGAGTGGTGAGCACTTCATGTGTCTCTTGCTCAGTCAGGATGAACTTGACCTTCTATTATCATATTAGATAGTTCTCACCATCTAATTTCAGATCTCGGTTCAATTTAGCTACTATATTCGTACTAGCTATCTACATGATGCAAATCACATGTTTTAGGTTCAATTCTCACAACTAGACTCATTCAAGCAACATGTCGATGAAACAACATTGAACATGTGTATATGTGGCAAAAGAGATGTATATAGAATTCAATCAGAAACACACAAACATGTCACTATCATTTCATACAAATATTCTCAATAAGCTTACTTTACAGAGTCAAACAATCATACAATCAATAATACATGATTATCACCTAGCATGTATAGCTTAGAATGCAATATATCCACTCATTTAGGTGCAACATATGCACCTTATGCAACTTATGCATTTCTGGAGAAAATATACCATTCATACAACACATGTATCCATCCATCACAAACCATACCCTTATGAACATCCAAGACTTTAATGTATAACATGTTCCCAAGAAAGATGGAGAGGCTCTAGTAATGCTTAAGTTCCACCTCCTAGATAGAACATCAAACATGTAGCTTGGAGACATAATATATAGTTCATGTGTGACTCATTTATCAAACCACATTCATTGTTCTTAGGAATCACAAGAGGAACACTCCTAGGAAAGATGAAGGGGTCACAACGGTCCCACTTAACATCCATCTCCTAGACAGAGTGCACTCACGAAACACTAAGGTATGATATGACTTAAAAGTTGTCACACATTTTATGTATGATCACATGTATTACGCCATACACATATATACATATCTCAAGTCATGCTTGTAACACATACAAGATCATATAAGAACCAAAACTCTGATACCATTTGATGATTTTATGATCTTAATAACATGCTTTTCATGTTAACATATCATACATGCACCACTAGCATATTAGATGATATCATGTCATACATGTGCAAACATATTGCATATAGTAGTAATCTAATCATAGCATGATGTCTTTATCAAATCATACCTCATATGTATCTCATATGACATGGATATAACTATATAATAAACTAGGAGAGAGGAAGAATAGAAGAGTACCTTGCACCTGGAAACTACTTAAGGAACTATAAGTTCCTTGCTCCAAAGTTGAAGAAGAGAACGACCTTGAATGCTTCTCATTGGAGGCGAAACTAGAGATATATATCTCTAGTTGTGGTTTCACCCACAAACTCTAAAGAATGATTACTAATTAATATTTGAGAGAGATAAGTAGAGAGGGAAGTACTACCAATGGGATGGGATTAAAGTGGCGCCATCTACCCCTATTTATAGGTAATGAAGGGAGGCGAAGGGTGCCTCTTCATTGCCGAATTGGTGTGAGCAAGAGGCAAGGGGAACCCTTGCCCCTTTTCACTAACTTGGTGCCCCCTTAAGGCCGGCCCCTATCTCCTCTCTTGGGTGCCGAAAAGACATGGCCCCTTTTGGCTAAGAGGTCACTCTTCTTGGTCAAAAGGTTGTCATGTTTGGATGAAGGGGTGTACCCTTCCATGAAAGATTGTCACCCTTTCACCAAGAGACACATCTCTTGCCAAAAGGTGCCACATACTATTTTCACACAAGGAGTAGATTGAGTTTACAAAGCTAACTCACAAAGCCATTTACACACCTTGAACTCACATGAACTCAAAGCTAAGCTCACATTGAGCTTATACAATCTTCTACTTCAGAACTAGCTCTCATGAGCTCAAGTTAGCTTCCATATGCTAACTCGAGATGGAGTTAGATAATTTTAGCTAATGTGAGCTAGTGTTAGCTACTTTTATCTAACATGAGCTAAAGTTTAGCTAACTACAACTACTTATAGCTTGAGTGAGCTAACTTTGAGCTGAATCCAACTACTTCTAGCTTGAGTGCGCTAACTCTAACTACTTCTAGCCAGAGTGAGCTTAAGTGGAGCTGCGTTTAGCTAATCTCAGCTGCTGTGAGCTGGAGTTGAGCTAAGACAAGTCAAGTCTAGATACTTTTAGCTAGAGTGATCTCAACTTAAGCTATGTCTAGATACTTTTAGCTAGAGTGAGCTGAAGTTGAGTTGGTTCCAGCTACTCTGAGCTGACTTGAGCTATGTCCAACTATAGTTAGCTGGAGTTAACCTAAGGTAAGATACTTTTAGCTGACTTGAGATGAGGTGAGCTAAGTTCATCTACTTCTAGATGAGATGAGCTAAGATGAGCTGCTCCTAGAAGACCTTGAGCTCCAACTTAGCTGTGATGAGCTAAGTTCAGCTACTTTTAGCTGAGGTGAGATAAAGTGAGCTACTTCTAGCTAATTTTGAGCTCCTACTTAGCTCCATAAGCTCAAGTACCATCTCAAAAGTATATTGGTGCGTAAAGAATTCCAACACTCCCCACTTCACCATGTTAGCCAATCTTCTTGTGCTACCTCACCTCATCAACCGCTTCACATATCCTTGCACGTCATGGCCTTTATAGCTGGGCCTAGAATACTTTTGATCTTTGATGATCTTGATGCCAATTAAGAATCCAAAGTTGAGCGACACGACTGGCTCGATAGAGGTAGGTTAAGGGCAAAACTGGTGGTTGTGGCCGCGATACTTGGGGGCCTGGTTGGGTCATGGATTAGGGGAATATCGACGATCGTGGGCATGATTGGGCGCACGAGGATGAGGGCTTCCCCAAATTCATCATCTATTCCTCGTGTTACGCCATGATTGTTTGTATTAGCTTAGTTGTTCTTCATCGTGTTTCCATGATGAAGATCGATGATGATTCGTGGTTGATATGTGAAAGGAATTCCAAATCAATGATGAACAAAACAAAGCGGATATGGCTTGCGATTATGTGGGTGACTTGAATCAGATAACCCCCTTCTCCAACCTACAACATCGACTTGGCCTCTGTGTTGATTTAAAAAAAAAAATCTGTGCGCCTTCAATAGATGCAGACAATCAATGGATCTGGGGAGGGTCTCAGGTATGTTTGGGATTGAAAAAGGAAGGGAGGTGACAAATTTAGAAAGAAAAATAAATAACGGTTGAAATTATATATATTTTAAAATATGAATGATGACAAACTAATTAAATTAACAGTCAACTGATGGGGTTAGGGGTTAAGAAGGGTAGTTGTAGGTTTCAGTATATGTCAGGGGCCTTTTTTGTAGGTTTCTGAACTGTGAGCGGGCAACTGAAGGTTATCACAAATCTCAGGAATGTATTTGTAAGTTTCCCATAAAGTTTTGTTCTTTTATTTTTGGGAGGTCAAGGATGCATCACGCCTAGCGTTAGGGGTGTTAAAAAAACCGCAAAACTGAAGAACCAAACAGAACCGCATGATCCGAAACCAAAAAACCCGTAAATTGAAGAAACTAATAACCCGCAGGTTCTAATTTTAGAAACCCACGGAGACTCGAACCGATCCGCATATGCCTATTTTACAAACAAATTATCTAAAATTTCATACTTAATATCAATTTTACTTCAAATTTTCTTTGATACAATGTATGAAAACTCATTTAATGGAATAATGACACATGATTTGGAATGTTATATTGTTTTATTTATACAAACTATTTTTCCTGTTTTTGATACTTTTTATCTATACATTTATGATAAAAAAAAAAGTTGTAAATATCTCTAGATATATCAAAAGATTTATAGGATGAGCATATTTAAGAACACTCGTGGATACCAGTGACCCGAACATCATAAAAACTGTGAAATAGGGTACCCGCATATAAGGTACCTGCACTCGGCGGGGAAGATACTATTTTTCTTACTATCCGCCCTGCCCCGCCCCATGAACACCCCTACCTAGCGTAGAGATCGATATACGAATAAAATTTATTACTAGGGTATACTTCAGTTTTAGTCCCTTACCTTTACGATTTATCCTATTTTAAGAATTTGTCATATTTAAGTAACTTAGGTTTGGTTTTTATCTCAATTAAGTTCTACTATTAATTTTTCTGTTAAACAAACCGTTAAATTAATTAATTTACCAAATTAGCCTTCCCTTAGTTCTCAACTAGCCTACTAATTTTATAAAGTTTTAACAATTTTACCTGAATAGTTTAACCTTGTCATAAACACCCTCATCTACTTCAGGCTATGTTTTTGCAGGTATCAAAAGGGAGTACTTCATTATTTCTAACCACTACTTCATTATTTTTAACCACTACTTTCTCTGATAAAATGAGTTCAAACAGTACCACACTAAAGCATACACATCAAACTTAAATAAACATCCCCATACACATTTGCATGAACCTTGTGCTAATAATTTTCTGTTAACCTAGAAGCCTAAGTTCTCTTCTTCCACCGCACAAGATGTTGGTGCCGTCCATCCGATGGTGTCATTGCCCAACATTGGGTCTCTGTCCGTCATGCCTAAGCCTTGTTATCGCTTTCTCTCTTGTTTCCGGCACAACCTCTCGCAAAGTGCTTTTACTGCAGAGTTGCGGCCGAGGGTTTGATTGCTTCTGCCATTAACGAATCAAACAGCTCCGCTAGGAGGGTCAGCCGTGGGTCTCTGTCACTAGGCCAGGCCAACGCCAAGCGGCTTGTCCGATCTACTCCTCTTTCTCGTACCGCCAGTTCTTATTCCCCCATCGGACGGCCACCATCCCCGCAGTGGATTTGGGTCTGTCTCCGTCGCTGCTCTCTTGACCAGCCGACGTGTGTCACCGGTACCAAAGGCTCGCTGGATATATTTTTTCGGTGGGTGTGCTCGTGGGGGTGTTTTGACCTTGTGCGGACCGTACCCTCCCAGTGTTTTCCTCCCACATCTTTTGCGGGTAAGGGCCACATTGGAGTGGTTCATTATTTTGTTTGGGAAGCTTTACGGATGGGGTTTCTGCTCATCGAATACGACTGTCGTGAAGGTGGTTATTCTGGTTGGGAATCCGCCGGCCATGTTGAAGTAGGTTCTGTTGGGTTCGGGGGACTCGGAGCCTAGCGGTGGCGAGTGAGGTCACCCCTTATTAGCCGGGTAGTTGAAAGGATCGGTTACATAGTCAATTATAATTATTTTCCCTTATATATATATATATATATATATATATTTGTTTCTAGTAGATTTTGCTTGCAGATTTTAGAACTTTTTTATCTGGTGTGGATGACTTACTGGTGGGATTCTGGAAGGTTAAGGATATGGGCAGGCTTGACTCCTTTGCACTGCTCTGATGTTTCAACATTATTGTGCTCAGTTGGGTCATTTTTTGGGTCTTTTTTTGGTATTGAGGACATGCCTAAAGATCAATATCATACTATCATGGAAACTATGTGCTTTGCAGCATATTGGATGGCGTTTTAAGAGTTTGTTTGTTCGTGTTGCTGGTCTCCCATTTACTTTCTTGCAAATTATCTAAACACTATAATTATGCTTTGTTTCTAGCTCGCTTTAGTTTTGTTGGTCATTTTACGGCCTTTCGATTGGTTCTGACACTCCGTATTTGTGGTTGGGGTTACTATTCTTTGTGATAAAAAAATCAACCTTCTTGAAAAGGTTCTTTCAGATGGATATATTGTTCTTCTACTTGAATGGTGTGAATATTGAATACCAAGGGATCCCAAGCGATCCAAATGCGTCCATTGAGGGCTAAGCAGTAGTTGTTGAGATAGCTCCAACCACCCATAACCTTCTTAAAAACTGCCATGAGTTTTGAAGCCTTCACTCTTGTCTCTAGTAATGCTACTAGATGTAATTTCCTCTTCCTGATTAATTTCTTAACTTCCTGTTGTTTGATGGGGTCATTTAACCCCCTCACATTCCAACAAGCTCACATTAAAAATGAATAAGTGGATGATTCTCATCCATATGATCTGTCTCATATTGTAGATGTGAGAAATAGCTTGGAGAGGCTACGAGGGTTGTTTCCTTCTCTTTTGTTTCTTTTCCAACCCCCTTCTTTTGCCATTGCCTTCTGGTGACTAGTTGGAAGGTCAAATCCGTTTCAGCTTGTAGATTTACCCCAGGGATAACTTTGTCCTGTTGTTGTAGGGCCTGACTTTGCAAAGTTTTTGTTTTGTGCTTGTCTGTGTTCTGTACTGGTTCCTTGCTTTGATTAGTAGTCTCTTTGTGATAAACTGGTTTGTGTTCAGGATCACACAACTCCTCTTGATGACCCCATTTCTGACATTTGGGGCAAGGGAGTGGATTCCACTCATATTGGATTCTCTACAGGTGGGTTCCTTCAGTAGTTGTAAACTTTAAAATGTCTGGAGGTTTGGCTGCATCATGTAATGAAACCAAGACTCTAGCATATGATAACCTTGTACGCTGGACAGTTGGAGGATCAGCCATCAGAGGTTTTCCAATTACACTGATTTATTTGCTTAGAAGTCTAGGAGTCTAGAGTTCCATTTTTAAATTAGGCAGTCGAATCCAGACTGGTTTTTCTTCAAACAGAGTCTTGCTTACATTCATTCCAGGTTCATATCTCTTTAGCATTAGTGGTTTGTCGAAAACAAAGTATGTGAGAGCTTCATAAATCTGGCACATATCATCATTTGAGTGAAAGGTAAAGAGAAAGACACCTGATTGTTTGACAATGGTTGGAGGTGCAATATCTTGCCATCTCGCCTTAATAAACTTCTACATATTGGTCCATGCGACTTCAGTGCCCATGACACAGCCAATGAGAGTATGTTTCCAGTACTTTGACCCTTCATCCAAGTCGGAATTCGAGAAGAATAGGTCTGGATCATTCTTTGCTTCAACATCGAATTCGAGAATAAAATTTGGGTTTTGACTGACCTTATAATACTTTCATTTCAAATTTGGGATTCATTTTCTTGAGTCGAAATGCGTTCTGCCCAGCTCTTCTTGGGAATCGAGTATGGGATTGCAGTAGAGGTAGGTATCTTGATTGTCGGTGTTTCGCTAGATTCTGCAGTGATGAAACTGGAGTCATTTGTTTCGAATCTTCCATCTGTATCTGAGAAGTTTTCTTCAATCATATTATCAATTTCAACTATAGAGTTGGTATCGAGTCGCTCATTTTTGTGTTTGTTGGTCTTTCCTCCTGTAGCGTGGGTTGATCTCTTCTTCTTCCCTATTCACCATGAGCACCGGTGGTGCTCAGAGATGAGCTCCGATGGTGGTGCTGTTTGAGAGCATAAGTTACTATAGCTTGTGAAGTTGCATTTTTTTAGCGAGTGTGAATTTACATAGTGTTCTTACAACACTTTCTCCCGTATTGGCATCTCCTTCTTGTTCATCTTCTTCTTCTTCTTGGTAATCAAGGAAGCCCTCTTCCTCTCTTTCCATCCGCCATCATCCGAATGAGAAATCAAGAAGGCGAATCATCAAGATCAAACAAGAAAGGAGCTTACATTTTTTAGAAAAGAATTATATATTCCTTAAGCTGTTTTTCCAAGGGTGAAAGGTACTTGTGAATTCAGATTTATCATACTCATACGTGTTCTATCTTCGCTTATATATTCTTGTATAAATAAGCATGATATGTGTGAGTTCTCGTGCCTTTTAATCTTCCATGTAATCAGGTGTTTGTATAAATATAAACATGAAATGAGAATCTAAAAGATCTAAAATCTTTAATTGGTATCAGAGCTTGTGTTGCTAGAATCTCATTCATGTTTATGTGTAAATAAATTCAATTCAGTTGTATGAATATTTAATAAGAATCGATGAGGCCAAAACTAAGCATAAATCACATGTTGATCTTTTTTATGAGATTGAATTTGTTTCACGTTGTTTTTCCATGAAAATTGGATAAATTGTTTATCGAATTCATGTCTAGAACATTAAAAGTGTTGAATGATCATGTGATGAAAGAATTGTGTGAATTCTGCCATGTTAAGAAAATTCAAGAAATTTAGTGAAAATTACTTGTTTGATTCACATGAATATGATAATATTGAAGATTTTAGATCTTTTAGATTCTCATTACATGTTCATGTTCATACATATGCATGATTCGATGAAAGATTAAAAGGAATGATATCTCATAAATATTATGCTTAATTATACAAGAATATATAAGAGAAAATAGAACACAAAAGAACATGAAGATGCCAAATATATAAGTACATTTCACCCTTGAAAACAGCTTAAGGAATATATAATTCCTTGCTCCAAAAAACGTAAGCTTCTTCCTTGCTTGATGATGATTCACCTTCTTAAATTCTCCTAAGGTTGATGGCGTATGAAAAAAGGAGAGAAAGAAGACTTCCTTGATCACTAAGAAGAATAAGAAGAAGAAGAAGAAGAACAGACAAGAAGATGATGCCAAGAGGGGAGAAAAGTGTTGAAAATGATACTTTGTAAATTCACACTTAATCACCAAAAAATCACTTGAAATGGTGCAAAAGGGAGAGGAAGAATAAGAAGAAATATGTGAACCAAGTGTTTCTTTAAATGGTCATTCTTCTCACTATTTATAGGAGAAGAAAATGGCCATTAGAATAATGGCCATTACTATTAGCCATTAAGCCTTCCACTAAGACTTAAAGCTTACAATTAAGCTTACCATGACTTCTCATTTTTCCTATTCCACTAGCTATTTATCCCTTAAGATAAATGACCTATTTTCCCTTAATATTACTCCATAATTTGAAATATATACATAAATACTTTTAATGGAGTTATTCAATGGTGCAAGGTGCATACACATTGTACCAAAGTTACCAAAGTACACATACTTTGATAAAAGGGTCTAAAGGTGAAAATAGATTAAAAATGAGGTATGAAATTATACAAAATAATTCCAAACTATTTCATTTCACATACTTGAGCTACTTTAAGCTCATTAGTGCACTTTTACCAAAATACCCTTACTTTGATAAAAGATGTTCTAATGGTTTCTTCTTTTGAATTGAACTCACAACTACTATTAGTTTTAGTGAGTAGGAATACCAACTCATGCAGTTCTTGGTGTGCCAGAGAATTCCAACATCATATTGATTCACAAGTGGTAACTTCTATTTGCACATTTCAGACAAAATAAAGGGCATTTTGGTAAAAGGGACACTCTAGGTGCATGGTGTATGCACCTTACCACATGGGAATACTTCCTAGGTGGTTAAATATGTGTAAATACCTTTAGGAAGGCTGGAAGAGGTGAAGAGGTGCCTCCAGGGAGGCACCCTTTTGCCAAATAGGGTGGTTACCTTGTATTTGGCCTTATAAGGGGTCAAGAGAGGAAGTAACTTCCCCAAGGCCAAAAGTATTCGTATTTTTGGCCTTGGGAGGGAGTAAAAACCTCCCTAACTTCCTCCCCTATCATGTATAAAAGGATGAGAAGGCCACCCTTCACACACACCCTTGGACACTTCATTTCTTCACTTGTTTTCTTCCTCTTGCTCTCTTTTCTTGTAGCCGAAATTATTGTGCATCTTGGAGCATTAAGGGTGAACTTACATTTGTGTTTATTTAATACAAATTCCTCCTATTCTTGCACTTAATCCTCCCTTGAAGTATTAGTTGAAGGTCTCAACATTCAATCAAAGTAAGGCGCTACTTTCCTCCCTTCATCTTCTTCTCAACACTTGGAGCATACATTTAGGAGCAAGGATTAGAATCCTTTTTATGTATTCCTATGTATGTCATACACCTCTTTACTATCTCTCTTTCTTCTCTTTCTTCTTTAAGAAATGAAAAGGCATTATTACATAAAGACATCGTGCTATGAATCTCTCATTTGTATATAATGATCCGCGTGTATGTAACATGAATGAGATTATGGAAGATCCTAAATATTAAAATGGTATTAGAGCTTGAGTTGTTTTTTATCTCTTTCATGTTCATATGTATTCTTGATTTCGGTTGGATATGTTGAAAAGAAGAAGCATGAAACCAAAAAGTGTGTTAGAAAAACACATGTAAAACCAAAAGTTGTCTTGGTTCATAATTTTGTAACCACCACTTGATTCATGTTAAAAGGATGTTAGTTTCTTGAAATTGATCATGAAATTGAACTAAACAACATGTATGTAACCTTAAAATTGGTTAAGATCATGAAAAGATGTTACATGTTGGTTTCGGCCTATGACTTGAAACAATGGTGAAACGTGAGTATGAATGCAATTTGTTTGTATGAACACAATATACCATGTGTGTTATTATACTTGTGTATTAATGAAGCATGTTATATATGTATGTATATATATGAATTGTTTGACAAGTATGTTGTATGAATAGATGAAAAGTATGTTTAGTTACTTGTTTGATCCATGTGATACTTAGAACATGTAAATAATGTGTTTAAGGCAACTATTCACAAGATGAGTTCTTGATGAATTTTACTACATGTTCTTACAAATATGCATAAGTTGCATACATGTAACATTACTCCTCGAATTAGATAAACAAAATTTACCCCAAGATGGTCCTAGTAATTGTAATTCTTTTACCACTATGGTTGACCGGAGGGAGTTGAGACTTGGTTTAAGGAGGAAATGAGAGTTTTATAAACTAAGGTATTTAGGGACCCTTTCAAATTGGTATGATTATGTCTAAGGAGGTGGCTTTTAAGCGAGACCATTTGTGACTCTGCCATCTTTCCTGGGAATTGTATCAAAGAGACTTATGGGTGATGAGACTAAGGTTTAGGAGAAATATCATGTGTAAGTTATATTTGTCATTCATGTATAAGTACATGAAATGAAAGTAAGTTTGAACCTTCTTGGAGCCTCAAAATGAAAATGTATGTGGAACTATGTAGACATGTTTATATGTTTTTGATTGGATGCTAGATGCACTCCTTTTGGCACATATAGACATGTTTAAGTAGTTTCACATGTTTGTTGCTTATTTGAGTCTTGCTGTGATTGATTGGACATTGATACATGTGGTTTGCATAAAGTAGATGGCTTGTAAGAGTGTTGTAGCTGATTTAAACAAGGACCTTAAATTAGATGGTGAGAACTATCCAATTTGGGAGTAAAAGGTCAAGTTCATCTTAACAGAGCAGTAGACCTTAGAGGTCATAGCTGCTGAGGTTGTCCCACCTCTTGAAGGAGAAGACCCAACTGCCTATGTGGCATACTTGAAAAAGCATTATCTTTACTGGGTGACCCTACTTTCAACCATGGTGGTTGATATCATGGTCGAGTTCTCTACCCTTGATGTTACACCCACCTCGGGCGCTTAGTTAATTTATGATGTACTTTTGCTCGGGAATTTAATTTGCATAATTACCAGGACAAATTATGATATGTAATATACATGTTGATGAATGAAATCTATTTCTGGAGAAGTATTTGGAGCCCATTCTGTGGGATTTAAACAATTTATAATATTTTGGGAGTCCCAGGATATTGTTTGCCAAAAATTGGATTTGGAGGGCAAAATGGTAATTTTGGAAAATTGGACGAAAACGCCCACTAATCCTAATTAACTAGGGCTTCCGAAATTGATTAGGAGATGGAAGGATTATAGCCTTTATAGGCATTGACGTAAGTGTATTAAAATATTGGGTAGGGAACATGGTGTAAGAGGGTTCGTGAGTGATTTTAGGGATGATGTTTGTTGACTAAACTAAGGCTAGCTTTCTCTTCCTTTATCCTCATTCAAGGCCGGCCTCTTCCCTTCATCCCTACCAAAATTCTCTCAACTTCCTCTCTTCCTTTGCATCATTTCTTGAAGCTAAGTACACAAATCCTTGAAGTTTCCTTGAGGTAATGTTGTTTTCTTGTGAAGATTAACAAGAAAACAACTTTGCAACTTGAAGAATCATCCTCCTCCCTTCCCAATCCGTTTCACCAACCGCCGTCCGGTTCCCCCGACATCTGCTTCCACAAGAGACTTCCACCGCACCGGGAACGGGGGTGGTGGTGACAATTTGGTATTAGAGTGAGGTTTTATGCTAGATTATGTTTAGGCGGGAAATCCTGGTTTTACCAAATGTTTTGGGGTAGTTTAAGTAAAAATTAGCTACCTTTTACATAAACTATTTTGAAACGTTCGGTAAGAGCTGGATAACTTGTCTTAGCATAATTGGCATAATCTATATCTTAAGCATTGGTTAAATAGAAATCGTACCAGAATAATTCATAAAGGACATGAATCATCTGAACCTTCAAAGTAGGCAAGCAAAAGAATTATTGCCAAAATTTTGAATTTTTTTCTTAGTATAAATATGCATATCATCTGCACTACAGAGCCATTAGGAAAAAATGATGTTTTTTTCTGTTGGAGTTAATTGTTATAGTATTCGTTTGTGTTGGCAATTTCAGGATGGTTAGAACTCATCGCGGTAGACTTAGTCACCCCGAGGATGCTGTTACAGATCCCTCTATTTCTGATAACCCCAGGAGAAGGCCATGATGCCAGACCTAACAACAGCCACCGTCGGACCCATAGCCCCAGACATGACCACATTCACGGTCAAACACCCGATGCTAGGGGCGAGGGAACTTAGTACAGGTTCTTGACTAGATCTGCTCAGTGTTGAACGGGGTGTGGGGTTAGGGCGATTTAGTCTCGAATCACGAGAGCAATGGCAATTTTATTACGCTGATAGATTTTGGAAAACCTACTAACAGCGAGACCAGTCTCACCAATTCCAGGAACTACCCTCACATCGCTATTCTTGAGCACGTCGAGGAGATTCGGGAAGACCCTCAGGGCGCACACGAACTCGGAGGACACATTTGAGGGCCCGAGAAGGCCATTCTGCACAGGTTCGCCAGCGAGTTGGCGGGTTGCAGCTACATCACAGTCGTTGCCAAGTCAGGGATGATGTTGATTCTGATTCAGAGGATGATATCTGGGAAACGCAGAGGGCACGCGTTGATCGCAACCCTGGGTTTGATGAGGTCTGCATGATGGAGCGCCTGTAGCGCTTCAACCCGCCCAAGTTTTCCTGGAAGACTGGGCCAGATGCAGCGGAGAGCTAGATTTCTGACATGGAGCATCTTCTACAGAGGCTCTGATTACCATCAGAGGACATGGTTTCTCTGGCTACTTTCTACCTGCGA
>JBBYHH010053492.1:0-15864 GCA_038382905.1 Daphne laureola
CGATTCAATGCTACAAAACGTGTTTCTAGCTCCTAATTAGCGATAAAACACGCTTACCTCTTCAATTGAACCTTCCGAGAAAGCCCTAGCTTCAATTGCACTTTTGCCCAAAATCTTAGAAATCTACCGAATCCGTCGAATTTGAGCTTGATTCGTGTAGAATCGTTGATCAATTCATGTGTCTGACATGAAAATAGGCTTTCCCTTCGAATTTCGCTTCAAATCGGTCCCTTGGTTGAGTGAATTTGAAGAACTAGAGAGAGAGATGAGTGAGAAGTGATTTTCCGGAGAAATGAACTTGGAAGACGAAGAAGACGCGGTGAAATCGTGTTTTAACGGAGAGCTTCGCGGCGCCGCCGCTCCGCCGCCGCTCAGCCCGCCGCGTCGTCCATCAGTCAGGCAGGGAGTCGAAGCGGCGCACACCGTCCTGCCGCCGTGCCTCCCGCCGCGATGCACGAACTGGGGCAGCAAGATGTCGCGGTGTTCGCCTCCAGTTCGCCGTGGATCCCGCCGTGGGTCACGTGTTGGGCAGCAGGTCGCCGCGGCGTGCGCCGTCTAGTCCGCCGCACCTCCGCCACGCAACTCGCAGCCCAGCAGAAGTTCCTCCCGGCGGTCACCGCTTAGTCCGCCGCTGATCCGCGCCGTTCTGCCCGATTCAACTTTTCAATTTTCAGACTTTTTCTTTTTTTCTTTTATTATTTTCTCTCTCCTCAATCGTGGAGGTTCGGTGGAGTTTCGTGAGGCTCGGGTCACCCGTTTTGACCCGTTCAAATCCCGTTACAACCACGACTGAGCCATCTACTATTCCGTCGGAGAATCATTCCTCGAATTCTCTCGATCGGACCGTTTACTGAACTTCTTTTCTCACATAAAATCATACCTTTTCTTCGACGGAATTCTTTCCTCGGACTTTTCCGGTGAATCCCCGTCGGTGGCCGTAACAGTAAAAGATTCTGTGTTAACTGTGGGGAAGAACAAAATTCTTACTGATCTGTTGGTGCTTAATATTCTAAAGTATGATGTAGTTTTAGGTATGGATTGGTTATCAAAGAATCAGGTGCAGATTGATTGTGCTAAGAGGGAGATCATTATATCTTCTGGTGAAGTGTTGCCATTATTAATCTCTTCAAAGTTAGTGCATGAAATGCACAGTATGGAACTAGAGATTCTTGATGAGATACCAGTGATAGATGAAGAAGAGTATTATAAACTGAACTCAATAGGTATCAAAGTTGAATTGGACAAGATACCTATTGTGAGAGACTTTCCAGAAGTTTTTTCTGAAGATCTACCAGGTATGCCACTGCCTTGAGAGACATTATTTGAGATATTCCTTCAACCAGGTTATACTTTTACTTACATTCCTCCTTATCATATGCCTATCATGGAAATGAACAAGCTCAAAAAACAACTTGATGAATTACTTGAGAAAGGGTTCATAAGGCCGAATACTTCTCTGTGGGGTGCTCTAGTTCTTTTTTTGAAAAAGAAGGATGGAACTTTGAGACTATGTATTGATTACAGGAAATTGAATGCTATAACTGTGAAGAATAAGTACCCTCTACCCAAGATTGATGATTTAATTGATCAGTTAAAAGGAGCTAAAATCTTTTCAAAGATTGATCTGAGATTAGGGTACTTTCAGCTCATAGTTAAGAAAGAGGACATACTGAAGACAACTTTCAAAACACGATATGGTCATTATGAGTACACGATCATGCCATTTGGCTTGACTAATGCTCCTACAGCTTTTATGGACATGATGAACAGGGTTTTCTGACCTTATCTACACTCATTTGTGGTAGTGTTCATTGATGAAATCCTAGTGTACTCCAAGGATGAAAATGAACATCAAGACCATCTAAGGATTGTTCTACAGATGTTACAGAATCATCAAATGTACACAAAATTTTTAAATGTGAGTTCTGGATCAATGAGGTATCATTTCTTGGACATATCATCAGTGAACACAACCTTACTATAGATCCTGAAAAGGTCAAGGCTGTTCAAGAATGGAAGCAACCTGTGAATGTGAAGGAGATTATAAGCTTTCTCGAATTATCTGGCTATTATAGAAGATTTGTAGAAGGATTCTCTATATTAGCCTCACCCCTAAATCAACTAACTCAAAAGGGTCAAGGATTTGATTGGACAAATGAGTGTGAGCATAGATTTCAAGAATTGAAGCATAGACTAACCAATACACATATCTTGGTATTCTCATATCCGAGCATGCCATATATTATCTATACATATGCATCTAGATCTGGGTTAGGTTGTGTTTTAATGCAAGGTAATAATGTGATTGCTTATGGGTCAAGACAACTTAGACCACGTGAGCAAAATTACCTAACCCATGATCTAGAATTGGCAGCGGTGATCTATGCTCTAAAGTAATGGAGACATTATCTGCCAGGTAGCAAATTCCAGATATATACAAATCATAAAAGTTTCAAGTATTTGTTCAGTAAAAAAAAGTTGAACATGAGGCAGTGTAGATGGCTTGAGTAAATCAAAGACTATGACTGTAGCATTAAGTATACAGCAGGTAAGGGTAACCTGGTAGAAGATGTGTTGAGTAGAAAGTATACTAGATTAGTTAAGGGTGGAAACACTATGTACATAACTGAAGAAAATGATTTAGTATGCTTGTGGCATAAATAGGAGCACTGGGAGCATGAAGAGATGTATACATTGACTATACACTCTGAATGGCTTAATAAAGTACGTAAGGTACAAGAAGAAGATTTAGAATTGAAAAAGATCTCTCGAGAAGAGAAGGGATCCTTTTACCAGTCCTTTGACTACAAGCAAAGAGTATTATATTTCAAAGATCGTCTTTATCTGCCTAAAGCCTCAGAACTCTGAGAGGAGCTGCTGGAGGATGCCCATACAAGCAGGTTGAGTGTTCACCCTGGAAACGAGAAGATGTATCATGATTTGAGAAGTCACTTCTGGTGGCCTGGCATGCGAAGAGATATTACTACTTATGTCTCTAAGTATGCCACATGCCAAAGAGTGAAAGTAGAGCACCAAAAGCAAGCTGAGACATTACATACATTAGCTATTCTGGTAAGAAAATAGGGAAACATTATGATAGATTTCTTGATAGGATTGTCTATGACTCGATCACATCATGACACTATTTGGGTCATTATGGATAGATTAACCAAGTGTGCTCATTTTCTATCGATGAGAATAACAGATTCACTAGAGAAGTTGGCTCAGTTATACATCCGAGAGATAGTGAGGTTACATGGTGTACCAGACTCCATTGTATTTGACCATGATCCACATTTCACAGAACGGTTCTGGGGTGCTTTTCAAAAAGTATTGGTCACACGTATCCACTTGAGTACAACTTACCATCCTCAGACTGAGGGGCAATCAGAGAGGGTTATTCAGGTTCTGGAAGACATGCTTAGGGGTTGTGCTTTGGATTTTAGAGGTGAATGGGATCAAAACTTGCCACTAGTTGAGTTTTCATATAACAATAGTTATCAGAGTACCATTGGCATGGCGCCTTATGAAGCCTTATATGGTTGAAGGTGTATGATGCCCCATTGTTAGGCAGATGCTTATGATAGGGTTGAGTTATGTCCTAAGGTTATTGAAGAAACAACCAATAAGATAAAAAAGATACAAGCATGATTGAAAATGGAAAATGAAAGGACCATATCTTATGTGAATAAGCGTAGAAGGGACTTGGAGTTTGAGATTGGTGATAAAGTTTGGCTTAAAGTAGCACCAATGAAAAGGACTATCAGATTTGGTAAACAAGGAAAACTATCTCCAAGGTATGTTGGTCTTTATGAGATTCTAGAACGAGTTGGTAAAGTAGCTTACAGATTGGCTTTACCACCAAGTATGTCAGGTGTACATAATGTGTTTCACATTAGCATGCTTAATAAGTGCCTTCTAGATCCTATGCATATGATTGCAGTGAAAGATGTGTAGCTAGAACTTGACCTGACATACAAGGAAGTACCTATAGCTATTTTAGCCCAAGATACTCGAAAGCTTTATAGTAAATTAATCCACATGGTCAAAGTGCAGTGATCACACCACTTAGATCGTGAAGCGACCTGGGAGATTGAAAAGGATATGATGGAAACATATCATGAGGAATATCAGAAGTTGAAGACAATCTTTGAGGATCAAGAGTCCTAATGGGTGAGGAATGTTACCATCACTAAGTTATTATGTGAATTATGGTGTATATTTAATTAATGACACTATAAATTGGTAATTTTGTGAAGATAGGTGCACAATTTTAAACATGTTGGACATGTTTTCTGTATATCACAAAGTTTCGAAAGTGGTATTAATATGGTACTTCAAAAGGCTTGGCGGATAGAGAAATTGGTAAATGATTGTTGAACTTTGTTGTGACTTTTCAAAGTTTGGGGGCTTAAATGAAAAGTTGAGAAGTGGAATTGTAAAAAAAAAAAGAGGAAGCGTTCTATGAACAAGTCAGACATGTGAAACGTGGAAGAGAGGTGTCTTTGTGTTATCTAAAGAGTTCAAGCAAGTAGGCAAGTAGGTGATAACATTAAGTACTTTTACTTTCACGTAAACTACTCCATTCTTTCTTCTTCTCTGGTTCATATCTTCTCATAACAGAAGTGTCTCTTGATTATGGTGATTTGGTGATTTCTTCATAAAATTTTGAGGGAAGCATATCAAATTGATCCTAGTGAAAAGTTACGAATATCCTACGGATCAATTTATATTAATAGTGCCTTATGTTGATAGTATCAGTTTCTGAAATTGGGGTGATTTATGGACTTCTATTAGTGAATTTTATTTTGGTTCCTAAATATAAATTGGTTGTCCAGCTAATCACTAGTGAAAAGAAAGAAGTAAGAAGTTCAGTAGAAGGTGTGTCGAAATCAATTTTTGGTTCAATCAATCGGTAACATGGAAGCTACTTTGGAAGCTTAAAGGTAAGGATTCCAACACTTCTCTCGACTTTGCAATATGAATTATTTATTATATGCATGTCAGAGGATGTTGGGCTAAGCTTGGTTTGAGGGTGTGGCCGAATGATACCAAGTTTAGTTAAGGGAAATAGGCATAGATAAGCTTGAATAATTTATTCTCCTTCTGTATCAGAACTTATCTGGCAGCTGGCATGAATTACGTACAAACTCTTGGGATACATTTTTGTTGTACTTAATCATCCTGATGTCCCTCTATGGAGCTTTTGCTCCAGAGGTTGATTCAGTGATTTTATGTTTACACAGATATGGTGTTCTGATGACAGTATGGATATCATGAGCCTGAGCTGGTACCATGCTTTTGTGAAATACCTCTTATGTTTCCAAGCTACAGCTTGAGAGGACTATCGTTTTGTATTCTTGTGAATATTTAATGATGGATTTTATTGTGCTAACCTTGTGAATGATTTATTTTATGCTGCATAGCATTTGGTTGTCTTGCATTGGCTGAGCATCTGGATGGAATATATTTTGGATATATTTGTGTTTCTTTGTTTTCTGTGTTTTGAGTTTCAGGTACAATTATCATGAAGATCTGTGCCTATGCCCTTACTAAGTTCTTTAAAGAGGACTTGCCCCTTATATTTACTATTTCAGGAGTTCCTGACAAGGAGCCCGCAGACTAGAGTTTCTGGGGTTTATTTTTATTTTGATATTACAGGTACTTAAGCTTCCAAATGTGAACTTATAAATCTGAAAGATCTAATCATTTGATGAGCACAAATGGTATGCTTACGGTTGTACTTTGTATATGTGTGTAGCAGCAGCAGTACTAGTCTACGTGGAGATTTTCTATTGAATCTGGAAGTGCCTCAAATCTCCATCATTCCGTATGTATTCCAATATAGGAATATTTGGCTCTGTATATATAAATGTAATGCATGCATGTTAGATAGTAGCATGTTATGAGTATGTTGATGTAAAGCTGGAAACATGATGGTGTTTGATATCGAGACTTGAGGAATGATGATGCAGCTAAGTGAAAATGCTTGTATGTTACTCTTAGAGTTTTGAGTTGCTTTTGAATCAGGGATTTTGGAGTTTTGACACCTGAGGATATATAGTTGCAATGTGTCTAAGGTGCAGAATTTACATATTTGCCCTTGGTTTACTTGACTTCCGCATAACAGGTTCATGTAAGGTTGAAAGCAAATTAAACTTCTATTGTGCTTATTGTTCTAAGATGGGCCACTTGGTCAAGCTTACAAGCATTCTCGACAGCCTATCGAGTTTGCTAAAGCTCCTGGGACTATGGTCTCACTTCAGTATAGGGTTGTGTATATTAGTTACCGTAAGTAGAAATTTTAATACGTCTAACTGATGTTTTGTGTCACGTATGGCTCCGACAGTGACACACAGAGTCCACATAAGGTATGTAAATTGTTGAGATCCACTTATTGACTTCAATAGGCTTCAAGAAGCTGGAATCTTTGTTTCGATGAAACAGTCAAAGGATTTGGCTTTATAAAAAATGAAGATGAACCTTGTGTATACAAGAAGGTTATTCAGAGTGCGCTTTTCATTCTTGTGTTATATGTAGATGACATATTGCTGATAATAAATGACATACCCAAGCTAAAATCTGTAAAGCCATGGCTCAGGAAGTGTTGCTCTATGAAAAACCTAGGGGAAGCATCCTACGTGCTAAGCATAAGAATCTACAAAGATAGATCAAAGAGGATGCTTGGCCTTAGTCAAAGTACATATATAGACAAACTCTTAAAAAGGTTTAAGATGGAGGAATCCAAGAGAGGATACCTGCCTATGACCGATGACATATCGCTCTCCAAGAATCAGTGTCCAAAGACACAAGAGGAGAAGTAGAGAATGGGTAGGATCCCATATGCATCAACTATAGGATCCATCATGTATGCCATGATATGTGCTCGACCAGATGTGTCGTATGCATTGAGTATAACAAGTTGATACCAGTCGGACCCAGGCAAAGCACATTGGGCGGTCGTAAAGAATATCATTAAGTACTTGAGAAGAACTAAAGATAAGTTCTTGGTCTATGGAGGTGACAAAGAGCTCTGTATAAAGGGTTATACATATGTGAGTTTCCAAACTGACTCAGATAACTTCAGATCACAGTCTGGAGATGTGTTTTGCCTAAATAGAGGTGTTGTTAGTTAGAGAAGTTCTAAGCAATCAACAGTAGCTGATTCTTCAATGGAAGCAGAGTATATTGCCGCTTCGAATGCAAGAAGGAAGTTATTTGGATCAAGAAGTTCATACAGGAACTTGGATTGGTGTCCTCTACAGCTGGACCGATTGAGCTCTATTGTGACAATAATGGAGCGATCATCCAGGCCAAGGAACCACGTTCTCACCAAAGATCCAAACACATCCTTTGACATTATCATTTAATCAGAGAGATCATTAATCGAGGTGATGTAAACATAATGAGGGTGGACATGGACAACAATGTGGTTGATCATCTTATAAAGACTCTAGTGCAGCAGAAGCATGATGGTCATACTATGTCTATGGGTGTGAAAGACATTAGTGATTGGCATTAGTGCAGTGGCAGTCTGTAAGTGTTGTGCCCTAAGGCCAATCAGTTGTATATTGGTTTAGGACACTAACATGATTTAATAATAATATATAAATGCATTTATTCATACGTTATGTTTGTTATTTATTGTTCTTATAATGTAACGGACATTTAACGTTAACCTTGGACTATAAGATATTCTTAAACGATCCCTAGTTGAGCATTATAATGAACTAATGAGTTTTTATAATGTGTGCGGGACTAGTATAAGGGATGAATTCATGGGATGAATTCTGAATTATGATTACATGATGGAAGTGTTCATGTAGATGGATTGACCCACATGATATCAGTGTATGAATCATAGCATTTACAACACAAATGTATATCACCGGTCATCGTGCTTGATTTTCTTGGACTTGAAGTAATGAAGATCCACTAATGTGAGGAACTTATTCAGATTCTAGTGAGGACCACTTTTTACAGAAGTGAATAGACTAAGAAAGGATTCATCGCTCCTTAGTTATAAGAGATATTCTCATAGCCACGGTTGAATATTTAATGTTTAATAAGGATGATTGATTCCATGCCTCGGTTTAAATTGGAGAATTTGTTTAAAGGAACACACTAAGTACATTACAAAAAATCATTACCTTAGATGTGGTTCTGTCGCTTCGATTGATTTCTTCGTTAATTGGGTAGCTGCGATGTGTTGCTAGATACCGCTCACAGCTTGTAATTATGAATGAGATTCATAATTACTACCAACTTAACGGGAATCTATGGGATCACAGGCATAAACAAGAGTTTAGGAGTTTATGGCGCAAGAAGGTGAAGAAACGGGCATTAAGTGACACTTTTAGAAAGTTGATTACTTAAGTGACAAAAGAAAAAAGTTGCAATCCTAATTCTACTAGGATTAGGGGTAAATATTTGGCTATAAATATAACCTCCTATGTGCCCCAACAGGAAAAAAAAAAAAAGATCAGTTCAGAAGTTGTTGAAATTCTGCGAGTTTCTGTACTCCTGCAATTTTCTCTCTCCTCTTTCCTACGCCATTATTGATGATTTCTTCTAGAGATTTTTCCACCGCTAGCACGGTGTCAGAAGTTATCTACTCTTGCGTCATCTTGGAGTTGGTGATCATCGGGATAGCTCCTTGTGCGTAGATACACATAGAGAGCTCTGGTTTCAGCGTTTAATTGTGACAAAAAAACATCTAAGTGAGGTAATAATTTTAAACAACTATTCTACTCACTTCTACATGGATCATTGTGAGGAATTCCATTATATTCCGTTGCGTTGTTTGAGACTCGGAATTCCTACAATACGATCATTTGATTGTTTCCCTATATGTAAAGTTACATTATCTTAAACATATTTTATAATATTTATTATAATTTTTCATTAAATCATACGATATCTACGTAGATAAGATATTTTCGGTGTAATGTCGTGATTATGTGTGTGAAGCAAGATTACCAACTTTGGTATCTAGCATGTTGTCTATGCTCAAGGAAAGTGTTCGAGCAAGAACCTGATTTTTACTGTAGATCGTGCAAGACAACAGATCGTTATGTTGTTCATCGGTAAGTTTTTATCGTTCACATATGTTTATAGAAACACATACTGATACATTAAAGATTGTTTGCTTATTCTTTATGTTTCTGTAAGATAAAAATTTGAGTTAATGGTTGGTGATCAAACTGGTGAGTCGAAGTTTATTATGTTTGACAATGTGGAAGCTCGCATTTTTCAGTGTGATGCGCAAACATTTGCGAGTTAGGAAAAAAAGGGTAAGCGATTTGTAATTTGTTTTAATTTTATTTGAAAGTGCACCGAGATTTCCAATTTTCCACATGACTTTTCTATAGCAAGACAGACGGAATAAGTTGGAAAAGATATTTGAGAGTATCCAGTGGATGAAACTGACTTGGGATATTAAAGTCACTGATTTTAATATCACTAATAAACGCTCCGCTTTTACTTTCAAGACATATTCTAAAGTTGATTATGCTACAAAGAGTCGATCGATATTAGATATCATAAGATGCGTACCATATTGCACGTTAATCATACCATTTAGATGTGATGGTTACTATCTAAAGAGCTTTATGCTTAATAGATAAATGATCTAGATTTTGTATTTTTAGAGACGTGTGCACGAAAATCGTTTGCTACCACTCAAACGTCCTGCAGATGAAGATGATAGAGGTTCTGTTGTCAAGAGGTATTTACTTTCTTAAATTGTTATTTTTTAAATTATGCGAGTAATTAAATTAGATTTTTCTTATTGTCTTATGTTCTCCTGTATAGTTATTTGATAGAGGAAAAGAAGAGTAGTTGCAGTGCTACAGATAATGGTGATAGAATGAGCAATTTTGACGGTGTCAATGGTAATATCGACGGAGATGACTCGTATGTACTATACTTTTTATAATATTATTGGTATGACATATTTGAAGATCTTATTGATATTTTTTATATGAATTTGTTAGTTGGAACTATGTCAACACCCGATATCTACTATAAGGAGTACCGATGAGCCATGTGACGATAGCATTATATGATGTTGGTCATCCCTATATTACTTGAAGTTATTATCACTTTTGAAATTGTTTGGTTACTAATTAAGTAGATTCTTGACTTTTTCGTTTACGGATATTAGTTAGGCGTTTGACGTTCTATTAGTTATATAACTTGATTGAATAAAATCACACTGTCATTTTTGTGTATCGACCCTTTTCCCTATTCCAAATGAGGGGATACTAACCGGTTTGTACTAAAATCCTAAAAAAGGTACACGTGCATAATACTGTAAAAGAAAATTGATTTGATCACAGTAAATATGAATGCAAAATTTTGAATAAAGTTTCATGATCAATTATTTATGATATATGTTTTTTTTTTAAGAAAAGTCTTTATGACTAAACTTTTTCTAATCTACTTATATGCTAAAACCCTAGCGACTCCCTTCCATCATCATCGTTGCCAAAGCTATTCTACACCACTGTCGGCGTCGTGACAATGTCTCATTGAGCCATCAGAACTCCGGTGGTATCCCCTTTTTGATTTGTCATCGCCGGTCCTCCCGACATGCCGCTACTTTATGGTTTTTCATCTTGTTTGAGTTTCACCATGAGCTGTCTTAGTATCAATTTCCAAGGTACTCCATCAACCACAACTATGCAATAAAGCGAGCATTGCAAGCAACAAATTTTCCAATTCTTTTTCTGATCGAAACTCGAAAGTCTGAGATCGAGATGGCCTGTGTCTGCCACTGACTTGTCTTTTCTAGTTCCATTATTATGTCGTGTGATGGAAGAAAATGGGGTCTAGCGCTACTTTGCAGAATGGTTGGGATATCACTTTGTTGTCTTCATCAGATTATCACATTGATGTGCAGGTTATTTCATAGGGTGTCACATAGATTAACAGGTTTCTACAGTCATCTGGAAGTTGCAAGGAGACATGAATCTTGGGAGATTCTCTGAACTCTTGCTGCAACATCTCAACCTCCAGGGTTGGTCGTTGGGTATTTTAATAAATCATTATGGGTTCATGAGAAACAAAGAGGTAAACCAAAGAAACGAGCTCACATGGTTGCTTTTTGCATGCCTTTGTTTAATGTTGGTGTGGACGATCTGGGTTATTCGGGCGTTCTGTTTACATGGGAACATGTGGTAGGTGGTGGTGGTTTTATCTAAGGCATATTAGATCACACGGTTGCTTCACAGTAGTGACAAGCAATTTTCCCTGTAGTCTAGGTGAAAAACTTATACTTTCCACGCTCTGATCATAATGCGGTAGAAGTTTTCTTTGCTCCGTTTCAGATGCGACGAAACCATGTATGGAGGTTTGAACATATGTGAATGAAGGAATAAAAGTGTGGTGAGATTGTTCAGAAAGCTTGGGAGGAGGTTTGTTCGGATTTAGAAAAGTGGTTGAAGGAGTGTCGTCGTAATTTATCTAAATGGCATCAAGGAGAATTCCAAAGTGTGCACCACAGAATTCGCTATCTGGAGTCAGAAATTGAACGTGCAGGGGGGAATGGTATTACTAATCCAGACTTGTCTCGTGTTAAGGATCTTACGATAGAGTTACATCATTTTCTGGTAAAGGAAGAGAGTTTTTTTAGTCAACTAGCACGTCAGATTTGGCTCAAGGAAGGGAACCGAAATACAATTTTTTTCACCAATTGGCTACTGCTTGTCGTCAGTGGAATTTAATTAAGAAGGTACATGACTCTCGTGGTAATTTATTACAGGATCCGGGTGACAATGAACGGGAAGCGATCCAATTTTATAAACAACTATTCACCTCGGAGGGATCCGTTAGGCACAACGAGGTCCTCCGTTTGATGCTGCTGCAGACTACTCAAGATATGGAGCGGACTCTCTCTTCTCCATACTCTGATGCATAAATTAAATTGACACTTTTCCAGATGCATCCCACAAAGTCTCCGGAACCGGATGGTTTTCCATCATTATTCTATAAAAAATATAGGCACCTAGTTAGTGATTAGGTGATTTCAACAATTAAGCATATCCTTATGCCAGGAGAGATGTCGTCGGATTTAAATCAGACCTTCTTGGCATTAATTCTGAAAACTCAAGACCCACAAGATTTTACAGGTTATCGCCCCATCAGTTTATATAATATTATATATAAGGTGACGACGAAGGTCTTGGCCAATAGAATGAAGTCGTCGATGCACTTGTTAATTTTAGAGTGGCACTGTGCATTTGTGTTGGGTCATTTGTTCACGGACAATGCACTTGTTGCCTTAGAGACATGCTATCATATTAACAATTTGAGGGGTAGTCGGATCGGGGTGATGACATTCAAGTTGGACATGATAAAGGCATATGACCAAGTGGAGTGGTATTTTCTTCATCAAGTAATGCTAAGGTTGGGTCTTCTGACTTCTCTAATGACTCTGGTTATGTCTTTCATAGAGACTGCTTCCTTTTCTCTGTTGCTGAATGGAGTCCCATCGACTCGTTTTGTTCCATCTCGAGGTATAAGATACGGAGATCATCTCTCGTCTTTCTTGTTTCTATTGTTATTGAAGGTTTATCCATGTTGTTGAATAAAATGGAGCTAGAAGGAAAACTTAGTGGCAAGCAATACCCACTACGAGTTCCTCAATTAGTCATTTATTATTTTATGATTACTCACTATTGTTCATGACTGAGACCCCGGGTTGTGCGCACCATCTACTTGATACACTATGATTGTACGAGCAATCTTCTGGACATAGAGTTAATCTGAATAAATCCACCATCTTTTTTAGTCCCTGCATTATGGCCTCAAGGCGTAATCTTTTCCACCATGTTCTGGGTATATATCATCGATTTACAGAGGATAAATATTTGAGTTTTCCTCGGCTTATGGGAAGACGCAAGGCAGAACAATTAGATTTTCTGATCCATAGGGTGGCGGATCATTTGACGTCATGGAAGGCAGCGACTTTGTCACAGGCTACCCGGATTACCTTGATCAAGTCAGTTGTGCAGGCAATGCCAACCCACATTATGAGCTGCATTCTCATCCCGTCTTCGATATGTAAGTCAATTAAATCTCTTGCTACAAGGTTCTTCTGTTCTTCAGATATTTGTGAGCAGGGGTGGACTTAGGATTAAAATGATGTGGGGGCAGAGTGGTAGAACAAAAGTTACCGCAAAGCAAAGTCTCAACAGTCGCTTCTCACCGCCTCACTTTGTCGGTAGTCGGATCATGCGCCGATGATAGATTAAGGGTCGATGCATTACAAAACAAGTTTGAACAAGAGCAAATAGGTTGAAAGCGTTAAAACTTAGAAAAAGTATGTAGAACAACTAGATTTTCGATAACACATGTCACATTATCACCATTCGTATCATAATTGGCTCTTGTGTCTTATTGCAACTAAGTCTATAAAAACATACTCCCTCTTTCCCATCAAAGTTGGACAATTTCACTTTTGGATTTGTGTTTGATTCAAAAAAAAAGTAATCTTCTAAAATTTCCTTTAGAAAAATAATTTTAAAAACTAGACATATTCATTTTAAATTTTCATATAAATTACATAAATTATTTAAATTTAAATTTTAAAATGATGAAGAAAAAAATCATATGTTAAATGCTGGAATAGTAAATGTATCAATTTTTTTGAAATTGAGGGAGCATATGGAATTCATACTTTTCAAATAAATATTTTTCCTTCTAAATTTGTATATCATTAGCTGTTAAGGATTTGTGCATGAATTGAAATACTTCAGTTATTGCTTTCTGAAGAAAAAAATGCAAATTAACTGTAGTTGAAACTATTTCAAATCGCTTAAAAATTACAAATTCTTTGTAGATAGTTATTTTATTGTGCTTTAGATTTTGTTTATCCATTTTTTCGTTCAATTTAAGTAGTGGTGGGATCAAAACTTTGGAACTCATGTCCTCACAATTTCACAATAGCTGGAATTTTTATTTAAATGGTGGAGTGATTGGTGAATGGTTGATGTGATTATTTTGTAAGTTGAGATTTTCTGAGTACTTTTCATTTATAGTATAGGGATGTGTATGCAATAAGATTTCAGTACTAATTTTGTGGGGGCAAACTACATGACAGGATTCAAGTTTACAGAATGTATAGATATATACCTCATATAAGTCTGCCCCTGTCTGTGAGCCAAAGATTCTTTGGTGTGTATGGAAGAAATTATGTCAATCCAAGGTGCAAGTGGAATTGGTTTCAGGGACCTTCCAGCTTTTAACCGTGCAATGTTGGCAAAGCAAGGATGAAGGTTTCTCGCAAATCCACAGAGCTTACTAGCAGGAGTGTTCAAAGGTAAATATTTTTCGAACTTGTCTTTCTTGCAAGCAACTTCTCCTTCATAATTTTCGGTTATTTGGAAAGCCTTGATGGTGGGTAGAGATATTCTTCGGAAAGGTATTTTCTGGAGAGCAGGTTCGGGCCGCTCAGTTTCCGTCTGACAGGATCATTGGTTACCAGGCCCAAGGACAACTCCGACTACACTGCATCCATCACAAGTACCGCATATGCGAGTGTCAGATTTAATTAACAAATCCACTTGGTCATGGAAAATTGATGATGTTAATGCTTTTTTTCATCCGACTGATGTTGCAATAATTAAAGGCATTCCACTGAGTCCATGAGCCTCTCAGGACATATGTACATGGGGAATGGTAGAAAATGGCTTATTTACGGTCAAATTTGCTTACTACCTTGCCTATGTCATTCCGTATCACGAAAATCCTTGTGAAGGTGATGAGTTTTGACACTGGTTTTGCAAGCAACTGCTTCTACCACGTGTCCAGACACACTGCTGGAGGGCGTGCAGGGATTTGCTTCCTACAAGGGACAATTTGCCTACCCGTGGTATCGAGGTAACTCCCGTTTATCCAGTTTTTTATGATTCACCAAAATCAATTTATCATTTAGATTGGAAGTGCCCAATGGCTACGTCCATATGACAATGTCTTCATATTGATTTATCTCATTTTGACGGTGTTGAGGAGGATCGATAGTTGTGCTTAATGGAGTTATATGGGATAATACTAGTCTGGTCCTCAAACTTTCAGTAGTCATGTGGTTTATTTGGAGTAATAGGAATTCAGTTCTTTTTTAGAAGAAGTGTCACCACCCCTCCGCCATTACCGTCGGGTGCTTGTGCGGAAGCTGCTTTATCAAGGCGGTCGGTGACGTCGGACCGGAATTCATCACGAGTTGTGGATCCAAAAACCCGACCAATTTAAAAAAAAAAAATTACTTCGGTTTCTAACGTGTTATTCAGGTTTTTAAAGGCGATCTAGGTTTACTTACTGCCCGAACCTGCACCCGGAAACACATTAGTGGTTTTACATAAATATCGCACGATTAAATACTAAGATAAAGCGTTATACATCAGATAGAAACTTCCACCCATTTCGTTGGGTGCGGAGTTCCACAAAATATACAGTCCCGATGTATGTGCATGCAGCTATACTACAGAGCCCAGAATACTAATAATACCGTGATACATACTGTGAGTCGGTGATAACCGTGAAGCCACTCACTACCGTTGCTACCCCACAAGCTGAGTCAACCGAGCGGGCTATGCCGCCGGCTGCTGATCCGTGTTCCCTGAAAATATATAATTATAAGGGGATGAGTCATCGAAAGGTACTCAGTAAGAGCTAGGGCATGTTTAGTGGATAATAAATACGAAAACCTGCATAAAAACATTAGTAAAACAAAATGGTCGTGGTGTAAGACCATGGGTTATCATTACACCTCTTGGCCCACCCAGGTTGTCTTCACCGACCCGGAACATGTGGTCGTGGTGTAAGACCATGGGTTATCATTACGGCTCTTGGCCCACCCAGGCT